>QTSX02005127.1:167134-204890 GCA_014839935.2 Entomophthora muscae
GGCTTCCCAAGACTGGATCACTGACAGGGTTGCTACCAAGTATGCAAAAATATAAACAGAGCTCAACCATAAGCTACAAATCCATCCTGATAGATAGAACAGGTAATTTGGTATCTTTGTGTGCTGGAATGGCCTATGACATCACAATATTTTCATTCATTTCATATGAAAAAGTCCAACTTATCTCAACTCTTAACCCAACTGAGTCAGTTAATACTCATGTTTATGGTTTATAAACACTATCTCTAGCCTATTCTAAGATAGCTGGTCTGAACTGAACTGAACTATCCACCATCTTTTAAGCATCTCTTCTGATTTCCAATTCTCTAGCAGTGTCAGGAAGCCAGGTGTAGATAGAGGCATTGGGTGCCTCAGGACAGGGTACTGCCGGGCCAGTGTGTGATGCCCACCATAGGATGAGTGCAACTTGATAACATAATATAGGGGCTTCCCAAGTAAGAACCAAAGGCCAGCGTTGGGCACTGTAAGGGATCCAGTCTTGGGTGGCCAGCCCATTGTTTTTAGGGGTAACTTGGGCCAGTTTTTTTGTGGGTAAAGCTCACCACAAGAGAGGAGCTAACTTAAAAAGGTAGGAGAAGGACTTCCCTACCCAGGCCACAGGCTGGCAGCCGGGATTATAGTGTCAGTCACCCCTGTGAGGGTGATGTACACAATCCCAAACAGCTTGCCAGTGTGATCAGTAGGGAGGTTGGGTGAGGAGGCAGGCATAGGCTTGGGGGTCACAAGCAGTTTCATGCGGAGCTTGTAAGCAGGAAGGTAGTTGAACTTTCCTCTAAATAATTTGGGTGTTGAGAATATCCCTGGGCCTTGACAGTTGTATCTAAATGCAGATTTTATGAGCGCCAAAGGATCTAGTTCAAGTATCTTTTCCAGGGTGTAGTCCTTATATTCAGTTTTCAAAGGATAATCTGTGAAGTGGACAGGGCTAAAGAGAACACCTGGAGGACAGAAATTTGCAGGAAGAGGGACAGGAGGGCCAGGAGATCTTGTACTGAATTGATAGATGGCAAATACAAAATACGGCAGTAGCTGTGTAAGCCAAAATAACATAGCCTTTATTCAAAAATGGCAATAAGGTTTGAGCACATAATCTATAGGCATATATAGCATCCCGCCTCCAAACTTAGTATTTTCCATAAGGGCTTCATCAAAATGTCAAGGAAAATGTGGTTGGGTGGCTAGTTGGCCTGGGTGCAGGAGCAGCAAAATGGCACCTCAGCTAGGTGTTCTCTCATTGGTTGGAATGTCTAAATTAGTCACTTGATTTTCTTGATTTTGGGCTGTGGTCACAGATTGGACCTAAATCCTGTGTTTTCCTTTGGCAACTGAATTTGATTGGTTACCCAAGAAGAATTCAAGTTCATGAAGTTCACAGAGGAACCTTCTCTACCTTCATTAGGCAATTTGAGAAGCTCCTCCTTGGGCACCACCATGGTCAAGCCTGCACTGGTATTCTGACTTTGGGACTTAGCAGGAGCTTCAACTTGCGGAGGCTCAGTCCTAATTGAACGCAGGCGGGCAGTCCCTTGGTCCATAGAACTGGCAGCCTGCAGGAATTCAGGTTTGGGGTTTGAATCCCACTCTTGGGCCTGGGTTTCCAGGGGGAAGAATTGTCAATTCTGACATCATCCCCTTCTTTCCCCAAGAGCCCTTCCTTCCAGTTCTTCTTATTCAGATAGAGTTAGACAGCTTCTTGGGCATTAGCCAAGTTGCTCAGTGGTTCCCAAGTACTTTCCTCTAGCAGGTATCCTTTTCATTTGACGTATTACTGGGTTTTTGGTAGTGGGTTCTGTTGTCGTGTATGTATTCAACTTCATATTCCTTGGAGCGGCCTGTTTGGATGGGTGGGGGGCTGTCTTGAGCTGTTGGTGGGGGAGAAAGTTCCCATCTTTTTTAAACAACAGGGAGTGATGAAACACATCATGAATATTCCAGGAGGGGGGGTAGGTCCAGTTTGAAGGCAACCTCTCCAAATAGTTTGGTGATCTTGTGGGGGGCGCTTCTTCTGTGAGCTAACTTTTTACAGGGCACATGTAGGGGTACATTCCGGGAGTCCAGGTATACTTCATCTCCAACTTGCAAGGGTTGGCCCAGAGCTTGTTTGTGGTTGATAAAGGCTTTGTATGTTTGCACTGCACAGTTCAGGTTGGTTAAGCATGTCTTTTGGGCAAAAATGGCAAAATTGACTGTAGGGATGTAAAAGTTAGAATTCAAAAGTGAGAATCTAAAAGTGGCCAAGTTGAAAATTTCAAAATTTCAAAATTAAATTAAAACAACTCAACCCAAATTAAAATTTATTATGGTCATATAATGTACCTTTTATTCATCACCTCAACTAAAAAAGCAAAGAAAAAGGAGTTACTTTATTATAAAAAGCCATTTTGAAAATTTAAATAGTGTTGACTTGGCCACTTTTAGATTCTCACTTTTGAATTTTCACTTTTACAACCCTACAATCAATTTGCCACTGTTGCCATTTTTTATATGTTGTTGATCTGTTCAATTCAGGAGTGTCCAGTGGTGTTAGTTTCCTTCTTTCTAATCTGGGGGTCCCAGGTGGGGTCAAACCCATAGTTGGCTTTAAATGGGGACATGCCTGTGGAGGCGTGGTCCTTAATATTGTAGGCAAACTGGTCCATGGGAGGCATTTTGGCCCAATTTCCTAATCAGTGTTGGCATAGCATCAAAGGTATTGTTCAAGGATCTGGTTCACTCTTTCAGTTTGGCTGTCTGTCTGTGGGTGGTAAGAGGTAGATACACATCACTTGATTCCCAAGTATTTCATCACCTGTATCCAGTAGTTTGAAGTGAATTGGGGTCCTCTGTCTGTAATGATTTCCTCAGGTGTTCTGTGTTGTGTAAGGATGCGGTTGTGGAAGTGTTGGGCTGTCTCTGCTGCCATACAATTGGTGGTGGTTGGTACAAAGTAAACCATCTTGGTGAAGCAATCTACCATGACCAGGATTGTACTGAAAGAGAGGGATGGAGGCAGTTCCACAATGTAGTCCACAGAAACAGATCTCCAAGGTCCATGAGGTATATTCAAGGGTCTTAGCAGTCCTTCAGGCTTGTTTCTGCAAGTTTTGGTCTGCCTACTGGTCTCACACCCCTTCAGGTATGTGCTTACGTCTTGATTCATTTTTGGCCAAGCAAAGTTCCTTCTGATCTCTGGAGGGGCTTGAGCCTACCCAGGTGTCCAGCCATGTCAGAATTGTGGTAGTCTCTCAAGACGTTGGTCATGATGTCCCCTTCTGGTACAAAGATCTTGTTTTGGAGCATTAGTGTTATTCCCTTCAATGAGTAGCCTTTTTGGTAGTGGTGCTATCCAAGAATTTGAAGAGGTCAGAGATCATGATTTTGGTGAATTTGTCTAGTGTTTGAGCCCTTAGTACTTCTGGTTTGCTGGCTCTGATTTTCATCAATACCAGGTGGATGCCTAAGCTCACTGGGTCCAAGAGGACTTGGGTGTTGTGGTTGTGAGTTTCTATGTGGTTAGTCACCAGGTCAATTCTTCTACTTAGGGCGTTAGGTACCACATTAACCTTTCCTGGCTTGTAGTCTATGGTCAGAGTGTAGTCAGCCAGTTCTAAGGCCCATATTGCTTGTTTTTGGTTAAGCTGGCATGGTTTGAAGAAGTAGACCAAGTTCTTTTGGTCAGTTAGGACTTTTACTTGGAATTCAGCGCCACATAGGTACTGGCGCCAATATTTCAGGGTCTTTGTTATTGTGAGCATATCCTTATTGTAAATTGAGTAGTTTCCTTTGGCTGTCAGCATTCTCTTGGAGTAATATGCTACAGGATGTAGCATACTATCCCCTTCTTCCTGAAGAAGGACCCCACCCACCACAAAGTTGGAAGCATGTGTCTTGAGCACAAAAGGTTTAGACAGGTCAGGCATGGCAAGGACAGGGGCAAATGTAAAGGCCTTTTTCAGGGTTTCAAACACAAAAAAGTGCATTCATCAGTCCAGACAAACTGGGCCTTGTCCAAGAAGATACTGGTCAGTGGCAGTGGAATAGAGGAATATTTTTATGAAGTCTCTGCAATAGTTTGCCAACCCCAGGAAGCTTCTGACGTCTTTCTGGCATGTGGGGATAGGCCAGGAGTTTACAGTGTCCACCTTATCCTGGGCCATTGCAAATCCTCCAGTCTTCACAATGTAACCCAGAAATTCCACCTCTGGCTAGAAGAATTCACATTTCTTGAGTTTTGTGTGGAGGTTGGCTTGTGAGAGTTTGCTCAGGATTAGGTCCAGGTGGTGTAGGTGCTCTTTGTGTGTCTTACTAAATATGAGGATGTTGTTGAGGTAGGCCACACAGAAATTGTCAAGGTATTTGCCCAGTACTGTATTGATCATGCGCTGGAAGGTGCTTGGGGCGTTGCATAGTACAAATGGCATCACCAGGTATTTGTAGAGTCCATACCTGGTCTTGAATGTCATTTCATACTCATTGACTTCTTTGATTTGGATTTGATTGAATGCGTCTTGGAGGTCAATCTTGGAGTATACCTGAGCGCCTGTCAACACATCACATAAGTCATCAGCATTAGGAAATGGGGTAGAGTTTCTTTAGGGTTATATTGTTCAGCTTCTGGTAGTTAAGACACAGGCACATACTGCCGTCCTTCTTGCCCACAAACAGCATTGGTGACAAGCAAGGGCTCTTGGACACACAGATGAAGCCTTTCTTGGACATGTCTTTGATGTACACTTTCAGTGCCAACTGCTCTTTGTGATTGCAGCTAAAGATGAAGCCACTGTTTGGACTCAGTGCCGGGCAGGAGGTTAATGGTGTGGTCATACTTTGTGTGCTCAGGGAGACAGGTTACTTCTTCCTTGCTGAAAACTTGGTTCCATATTTCTAGAGAAGCAGTTAGTACTCCCACACTATGTTCTACTTGTATGGTCATAAGTCCTTGATTGAATTCCTCTAGGTTGGTGCAAAAGGGTACAGTGTCAAGGTTTCCTTTCCCTCCCAAGGTGACGTTCTGTTCTCAGTAGTTGAGGATGAGGCCATGTCTGTCGGACCAGGAATCTCCCAGGATGAGAGGGTGCAATAGGCCTTTCAGCAGGATGAGAGACAACAGGTATGTATTATTCCCTATAACTAGAGGCAGCTCTTGTTTGCATTTGTAACCCTTATCCTTTGTGCTATTTCCCATGATGATCTATAGGAAGTTCTCAGATGCAGACAGGCCTAATTCTTGAGCTAGGTCAGCATAAATGAAGCTCTTGTCTTCTCCAGTGTCAATGAACACCTTCAGTCTTAAGAATGTTCCTTTGACATTGACTGATACTAGGATAAACTTGTAAGACTGGGAGAAAGCGTTTATTTGGGCCAAAGAAACAGGGGCAGGGTTTTTCTTAGGGCAGGTTCTGGTCAAGTGCCCTGCTTTGTGGCAGTGGAAGCAGAGTACTTCTCTACAGTGTCTCTGGAGTTCCTAAGAGGATCATCCCTGCTCTGTTGGGTGTGGGGGTTTGGGTCTGGCAGTGCTGGGCTGTACTGGTGTTCTCTTGGTTCATGCTGAGGCCCTTGCACAGGGGAATCAGTTCTTCTAAGCCAATAGTGGGAGGGTAGTGTTTCAGCAGGTTCTTCATGGATGAGTTTGCCCCCTCCCAGAATATGATGGCTGCCAGTTTGTCTTCAAGTTGGGTTCAGGTTTTCAGCTTGAGGAATTTGTCAATATACGCTTGGATGGATTGAGAACCTTACTGGATTTCTAGCAAGGAGTTTGGGGTATAATATATAGTGTTGTGATCTTCCCCTGTGGCCAATAACTCTGCTTCAAACTTGGCATAGTCCAAGCAGAATTCCTAGTCTTCTGCTATGGCCTTGCCAAACCAATCTAATGTGTCTCCTGAGAGCATGGAAGCAATCCCAAGTACCTTCTTGGTGTCACTGGGGTAAGATGGGGTGTTGGCTTGGAAATGCAAGCTTAGGACTGTCATGGCGCGCCAAGCTTCCTTGAGTGTAAGCTTCCCCATCTGGGGCATCTCCACCTTTATGAGGGATTGGTTTACAACCATATTGCGCTTGGAAAGAGAGAGTCTTGGTTGCAGCAGCAGCGGCAGTGTCAGGTTTCTTTGGGTCATTTAGGTTTTCATTCTTTTACATGGAAGAGGCCAGGTTCATGGTCATCTTATAGGTGTAATAAATGATTATCAATAAGAAAAGCATACAAAATGCCCCAAGAAATAACAAAATCTTGGGGCTCAGGGTACCAGGCTTAAAAAGGATTGCCATAATGTCAGGGATCCAGTCTTGGGTGGCCGGCCTGTTGTTTTAAGGGGTAACTTAGCCAGGTTTTTTGCAGGTAAAGCCCACCACAAGAGAGGAGCTAACTTACAAATAGGAGAAGGACTTCCCCACCCAGGACCATGGGCCAGCAGCCGGGATTATAGTGTCAATCACCCCTGTGAGGGTGATGTACATGTTGAAACAGCAGGCTTGACCCGCCAACAAGGTTTTGAGTAAGCAGGTTTATAACCCGCAACCCAATTATCCATTCACTCAAAGCCAGACTAGGAAGTCAACTCAAATTTCAAAATTCAACAACATGAACAGATGATGATCCTTACAGTGGATACCTTGTTTTGGCGCTTGACTCATTACTAGGATCAAGCCACCCCCTTCACCATCTCACTGTGTGATCAACACTATCATGTTTCTGTTATCCGTGACTCACACTAGCTAAATATAGTCATTATCTCTCAATAAAAAATATTATCTAGTTTTCAAATGTTTTCCCCTTGTAGCTCTTCTAAAACAGCACAGCTACAGCATTGGTAGCACAGGTAGGGTTTATATCCTACTTTATTCCCCAAAATTCTGCCTGTTGCCCGTACTTGCTGCAGCCAACAAATCCTTGGTAGAATTATGTCTGGACTCCTGCCTGACTGGACTCCATACACCCCTGGTGCCAAGATACCTGATGGTTTTGTCCTTTACCAGAACACAGTGATCAAGCTGCCTGCCTTCAATGCCATGTCTGCACAAGGTTTCTTACAAACGGACACCGCCATTCCATGACCAACTGATGAAAGCACCATGCCAGCCTACATAGCCCAAAGACTCTGTAGCGCTGCCTTGGAGTCTTTTTCTGGGGCCAACAACAACGCTACTGCATGGATCCAGTCCGCTCAGAGCAAACTGACCCAAACAGAATGCCCGCAGCAATTTTGGATTGCAGAAATTTCCATCCAACTGACTCACAACACTGGCGCCTGGTGCAACAAGTGGCACAAAGAACATACCAAAAAGGACTGGGATACCTTCAAACACAACTTCTTGGCAAGATTCATGCTTAAGGACACCGCACTCATGATCATATGTCAAGTAAAGAATTTAATAAAGATAAGTACCGTGAAGGAACTCACCTGCACCTATGAGGAACTCCAACTATGCGCACCCTCTGACATGACCTTTAACACCCCAGCCAAACACCTCATATACTATGACGCACTCAAGTTATATAGAATCTGACACGTTAACCTGGACCAAGTGACTAATCTACAAGTCTTTATTGCAAAGCAGAGAAAGCAGAACAAACATCCAACGCTCTCCACAAAGCGCAAACCGGAAAACAAGAGAGACCCAAAGACTCTCACCCAGGAGGGTGCTCTGTTTGATCACCCCCTGGGAACAACAGAAATAACACAAACCATAAACCTGCAGGTTCAAATGGACTAGGAAGTGGGAACAATGGCCAGTCAAATTGTACCCATTTCTGTATCACTGCCACACAGGGTAACCAAGACATTGGAAAAGCCCGGGGAGAGCATTAAGCAAGCCAAACTCTCCCTGCACAGCTCCTGACTTGCCCAATGATGAGTACCAACCCAAGGACGTGGATCAATGTCCAATGATCCAAGTACCCTCAGAGTACCCTTATTATACACCATTTCCAAGCATCCCAATAAACTGATGTCTTATCCTTTCTGTTTTCACAGTTATACAGGCTTGGCACTCCTGGACTTGGGCGTGGATTGAACCCTAGTCAACAGCAGCTTTGTGGACAAGTTCAAGCTAGCCACTAATCCTTTGAGGATTAAAAACTTGGTTTTAGCTGATGAACATCACATTGCTGTAACAAGGAAAGCCACCCCCTTCTCTGTTATGCTTGAGAACCTACATTCCACTATCCAAGGCCTCATCATTGGCTTTCCAAAGTTTGACATTGTACTGGGTTTAGATTTACTGCAAAAGAACAATCCTCACGTAGACTGGGCAACCTCAGTATTGAACGTCAAACGTGAAGGTGTCAATCACCAGATATACCCTGACTCAGTGGACCAACTTCTATGCAACCACGTCTTTGTACGCATTACAGCGACCCTGGAAAAAAGAGAAAACCTGAAGGCAATTGACTGGGACCCCTGCCAGTACAAGATCATACACTTCAAAGATCACCTGGACTCCACCACAGCTCAGGATTGCGAAATTGTAGCCTGCCATCCAGAAATTTTCAAGGAGGCTTTACCCAGGTTACCTCTGGAAAAACATATCCAACATTCCATTCAACTCAAAGGAGCTGTACCCAAAGTGTATCACATTGACTGTCTGGCCCCAAATGAAGACAATACCCTGCATGTCTACCTCAAGGAGGCCTTGGAGAAAGGACGTATCTGTCCTTCACAATCTCCCTTTGGGGCCATTGTATTCTTTGTGGCCAAGAAGGATGGCATCCTACGCCTAGTCACAGATTACCAAGCCCTAAATGAAGTTATCATCAAGAATTGAAACCCACTACCACTTATTGATGACCTCTTTGACGCTTTGGGCGGTGCCACAGCCTTCTTCAAGATTGACCTAACCGTAGGCTACAACCAGATCTGTATTAAGGAGGAAGATATCCCCAAAACAGCCTTCCACACTAAATACAGCTCATACAAATGTGTGGTACTCAACTTTGGCATGACCAATTCTCCGTCCACCTTTGTAACCTTCATGAACAAGGTGTTTGCCCCTCACATAGACAAGCATGCCTTAGTCTACCTGGACAACATTATTGTCTATAGCCCCTTGGTAGAACAGCACCACAAAGACCTAGAGGAGTCTTTGCTACCCTGGCACATCACAAGCTACTAGCCAAACCCTCCAAATACCAGTTTTTTGCAAGCAACTGCCTTTTCTAGAGCACATAGTCTCAAAAGACAGCATCAAACCCAACAGTCAAAAGATACAGGCCATCTTCAAGATACCACCCACTTACAAGTTGGAACTCCGCACATTCCTGGGAATGATGGCCTATGTACATTGCTTCATATCTGATTGTGGCGTCTTGATGGTACCCCTATCTACCATAACTGGCGCCAAATCCAAGTTTGTGTGGATTCCCCAACAGGACCTCTTCTTTAGATGCCTCAAGGAGAAGCTCACAACAGCACCTATCCTACAATACCCCAAAAACAATGGGAAATATCAAATGGAAACTGACGCCTCAGATGCATCTATTGGGGAGTACTATGAATCAAAAATAATGATGGTGATTTCCTTCCTGTAGCTTATGAATCCCAAAAGTTGACAGATGGCAAGTGTTGATACCCTATCCACAACAAGTAACTGCTGGCTATTGTACACTTCCTAGTCAAATGGCGTTGTTATCTAGAATGACAGGAAGAATTCACAGCGTTGACCAACCACAAGTCACTCATATATTTCAAAACCCAAGCAAATCTATCCCACCGTCAAGCCTGCTGGATGGAACTCTTGGAGAGATTCAATATTCTCATACAATACAAGCCTGGTCCAGAGCTTGCCAAGGCAGACACACTCTTGCGCCTGTACATCTGAGCCACAAGAGGAGAGAATGGGCTTGACCCAGACTGGTTCTCTTGGTACTTTGGACAAAGGATGAAGGTTTCCCCCTTGGCACCATGGAGATAACAAAAGAAACAGTTATTAATAATGAGCACTTATTTGAAGACGTGTATGGAACCTTACATCAAAAAATGTCTAACAGGACCACCATTCATTATCTCCCCATACACCAGCAAGTTGACACTATCCTATGTTACCATATAGAACTAGGGCACACAAAAAGTTGCAACCTATACAAGTTCCTTAAACACAAACATGGTGGCCAACCCTGTATCAGGACGTTCAGGAAGTCTTGTACTAATTTTAAGTATGTGAGAAATTTTCAAAAAGAAAAACCCATCAAAGTCAGTACTACCTATCTGCATGCAACTACCCTTAAAGGTGTGGGCCCTAGATATTGCAGGCCTCATGCCAGGAAAACATAATGATAAGAAATACATCATCACCACAATAGACTTTGCTACACAATGGCCAGTAGCACAAGCAGTAAAGACACATACTGGCAACAATGTGTGGTGATTTATAGGGGAAAAAATCATCAGCAAGTTTGGAAAACCAGAACTCCTGATTATCAACAGAGGCAAATAATTGACCTCTGAAGACACCAACATATACCTCATCAAGAATGGGGTCAAGCACACAGTGACAACACCATACCACCCTCAGGCTAATGGGTGTGTGGAGCGGCTAAACTGCAGCCTTGTGAAAGCCTTGGCCAAGCTCACCACCAGGAGACCTTAAGACTGGTATACGCAGCTACTGACTGCACTACTTGTATGCCAAACTTGTGTGAACAGATCCACTGGGAAAAGCCCTTTTGAGTTGGTATATGGCACACAGCCCAATATCATTCAAGCATTATCAGGACCCAAGCTGGAAATTCCAAGCAAGGTTCCCCCTTGTTCAGATCCCCAGGTCATAGAGGCCAATGATGATCAAAGAGAAAGATAAAACAAACGTCTACAAAAGACATTTGTCCCCATCTAAAACAGACACAAGGGTGGTGACAAAATTTTGGGTCATGAACATTGACAAAAGTAAACTACAGCCCAAAAAAGTAGTCCCAGCAATCATCCTAAAGGTAAACAAAAATAACACTTACCTTGTGCAAGGGCTCGGGAAACGTAAACAAGACAAGGTCCTCCACCATGATTGCTTGAGACCCTGAAAAGCAAGACAGAGACAGAATGAGACCGCCCTACCCGCCACAGAACAACAGTTAGTCCAGTATGGCGCCCGGGCTCCTGACAACCTGCCCTCAGAGGAGGCCAACCTTCAGTCAGGGGGTGTCAAAACAGCAGGCTTGACCTGTCAACAAGGTTTTGAGTAAGCAGGTTTGTAACCTGCAATCCAATTATCCATTCACTCAAAGCCAGACTAGGCAGCCAACTTGAATTTCCAAATCCAACAACATGAACAGATGATGATCCTTGAGGTGGATACCTTGTTTTAGTGCTTGAATCATTACCAGGATCAAGCCACCGCCTTCACCATCCTACTGTGTGATCAACACTATCATGTTCCTGTTATTCATGACTCACACTAGCTATATAACCATTATCTCCCAATAAAGAATATTATCTCATTTTCAAATATTTTCCCCTTGTAACTCTGCTAAAACAGCACAGTTACAACATACATAATCCCAAACAGCTTGCCAGTGTGATCAGTAGGGAGGTCAGTTGAGGAGACAGGCATAGGTTTGGGGGTCACAGGCAGTTCCATGCAGAGCTTGTAAGCAGGAATGTGATGGTCCACATTTTTGGTGGTTTGCAGGCTGGGCTAATGTTGGCCAAGTAAAAGTTTGGTTGATTGTTGAAGGTAGAGGCCTAGTAGGGAATGATGACTACTAGGGAAGGTAAGACCTAGCTAGTAAGTGTAAAGACTACTAGAGGCAGATGTTGTCTCCACCCAGAAGAAGATATTGGCTGCTGTGGGCTAGAGGTCTTCACCCAGCAGGGAAATTTGGCTGCTTGGGGTGAAGAATGATATAGCTCATCAGGGAACTTTGTCTGTTTGGGTTGGGGAGTGATCCGTCCTGATAGGTAGTGTTTGCTGCTCAGTAAGGAGGATGTTTAGTCCCTGGCAGGTAACGCAGGCTGCCAGGGTAGAAGTTTGTGCCAGCATGATAGGGGACACCTACCAGGGCTGTAAGTTTTGGACCCCTGGTGGGTAGCGCGGGCTCCCAGGGAGGGGAAGAGCTTTAAGGGCTCCATGTACTCTGATACACTTACAGGAGGTCTATGAGCAAGCATACTACCTAACGGACTGGTAGGGTGTCCTTGTTTATGCCCCTATGAGAGCTTTGGGGGCAAAGCAAAGTGAGAATTGGAGGGCATAGATTTGCCTGGAGGTGTCATCAAGGTAGTTTGCTTGGGGAAGCAGCTGCAGAACTTGGTGTGATCAGGTCTCTGGGAAGTAAAGCTGATTACTTTGCAACTGAAAGCCCAGATTTAATCACCTGGGTGAGTAAAAGCAACACATAGGCATTGATCTATGGTTGAATGGCCTAAATGGATTACCACTTGCAAGGGCCCAGTCAAACGCCAGTTCAATGTAGACTCATACCTGGGTCTACAGGTTCTGTTAATGGGGACTGAGATAAAGAACCAAGGTGGTTCACAGAATCAGCAGAGAAGACTAGTAAGAAGGACTCTTTGATCACAGTAAAGACTAGTTGAGGGACTGTTGGTTCATATTGAATTTTGGAACCAAAAAAGGTCCATTGTGCAGGTGGAACCAAGATGGTTCATAGTTAGGATAAGTTGAAGGGCTCAGAGATCATGATGCAGGAGTAGCTAGTCATGATAAAGGAGTAGCCAGAGGACTGATAAGCTGTTGGAAGACTGGAATGAACTGTTTAGAGACTAAGATGAGCTGTTTGTTGTCTAAGATGGACTGATTGCTGGTTAAGCTTAAGATCTGGAAAATATGGTTGAAGGTCATGATGCAGGATTAGCTGATAATGATACAGGAGCTGGCTGAGGGATCAGAAGATGATGATGAAGAACTGGTGATCCGGAGAAATGAGCCAAGATTTTGCCAAATTGATTTGCTGAGGTGGTAAAATGTGGAATTTTTGCCTTGGTTTAGTAGTAAAATCAAGAAGGAATGTGGATAGAAGTGTGGGTAAGAGGTTTATTTATTAAGCTCCTAGGGTAGATAAAGTTATGTTACTATGAGAGCTGGATACAAAGTTATTTTGGTGGGATGTTTTCCTTGGATTTTACAATATTTGTAAATATATGGGGAAAACGTTGAAGAGGTCCAGAAATAATAGTTTAAATAGTATTCTACTATTTTAATTGCTTTAGGTTGAATTCAGGGTAGACTGGTGCTCAGAATAGTGAACCAATTAACGCTTTGGTGCGTGAAGAGTTGTCAATTTGAGCAGTTTGAGCAATGGAAATTGATTTCTTAGTTGGATCCCAGTGGAACTTCAGAAATGGTCTATTTCTGCGCTCTGCATTTATTGGTTGAGTTCTGGCAGGTTTCCTGATGAAAATGATAGGTTGGAAGCCAAAAGCTTAAAGTATAAGCAAGGAAATAGTGAATTAATACTTTAAGCTTTTGAGAAAGTAAGTATGTAAGCTTAAGTTATTATAGGAAAAAGTGAGCGACAATGGTTTAAGCTTCTGAAGAAAGCCATTTTGAAGGCAGAACCTGTCAGGAATGTTCTTTCTGAAGTTCCTGACAACAATTTCTTGGAGAAGTTGACTACAGAAGAGCACTCTAAACCAGGGTTATTAAGAAATATTGAAACAGCAAAATTAGTTAATAGTATCTGTTCTATTTTACCTTTTAAAAACAATCTGGTTGAAACTGATTACCTTGTTAAATCAGGAACGGGGATCAAACCCAAGACTTCCCTGGACTTAATTGGTCAACTATGTGATAATGTTAGTGTTAATACTATTGCCAATCAATTGTTACCTTCAACAGAAGATTTCAGCCAATCAACTGGCGCTAAATTACTTCAAACCGTTGCCAGACCATCCAGGGTGACGTTTACACAGCAGTTGACACTGTTACTGATTTTAGTTCCAAAAACTCTGGTTCTGATGCCTACACTTCCCCAGTTCTCCAGATATCAGCTGGAGAAAGCTGGGGCTTCTCCAATGCTGGATCTTCATGTTTTCCCAATAACTTCAGCTAAGATTCATATTTTGCTGTGGAGAACATGTTGTTGCTATATTCATTTACAAAAGTTGTATTATGAGTTCCAGTCGCCCCTAAATTCTCCAAATTCTCCAGATTCATCCCCAAATCTTCTGATCCCCTTTATTTTTCCATCCAACCATTTAATTATTACCATGCTATATAAGTCTGGTAAGTTACATTTTAATATTTGTTCAATCAATAAAGTCTACATTCACCCATGGTGAATCATTTGCTTACCCTTTTAACTTGACTTAAGCTTTAAAATCCAAAACCACGAGATTACCCAAGACTCCTCTTATGGAGTCTCTTGGGTATAAATGGTTGTTTTGGATAATCTTACTGCCAGCTGTGTTGGCCAGCATTTTGATGGGTTCATACGCAGATTTGGGTACCTCTCCTAAAGCACAATTCCTAGACAGCTCTTGGCGCCAGGTTATATCCAGAGTATGGTATACTGCTACACCTTTATCACATAACCCACCTCTCAGAGAAGAGACCAAGAACTATCCATTTGCATCCAAGATTCCCTAACCCCAAGTTTTCTGTCCTTTGACTTCTGCCTTCCTCCTGTGTTACTTGGGGGCATACTTCTTCTTGTGACGTTTTAACCTGCTGCTAGGTAGATATTGAGTATTTGGTGAATTATTCCATCTAGGAATAGTGTCCTTGCCTGTAGGATCCTTGGTAACTGTATTAAATCCCTCTGCCATCATTCACCACCTAGGAATATTACTTACTAGTGGTTGGGTGCCTGACAGAATTGTTGGTAAAAGGACACTATAAGAAGGTGGCTGGCTGGAAAGTTACAGGGTCTTACCAGGTCTTTGACGGAGTTTTTTCCAGATTTTTTGAGTTTCTGCCAAAAGGTTTTTGGAAGCCTTTTGATTGCCAGCAGGAGCTTGATTGGACTTATACAAGTGGAATAACAAGGCCACTAGAGCTATAAATAGAGCTGAAGCCCAAGATAACAGAGTAGGAGTCCAAGATAAAGGAGCAGAAATCCAATACTAAGGCGCAGAAGTCCAAGTTTAAGGAGCAGAAGCCCAAGTCTAAGGAGCAGAAGTCCAAGACTAAGGTGAAGGAGTCCAAGACCAAGTACAAGGAGTCCAAGATATTGTTGGAGGACTCCAAGTATTGGCAAACCCATATTATTTCCCTGGCCCACCAGGCTGTATAACAGAAGGTTTCTAAGGGGATCTTCATTCTGAGAGTGAATAAAAGCTCATTTTGACCCCTATACATATTTATGATATACATTTTCCCTTACTAGAGAATGACAACCCCTTCCAGCTGGTCTCTGGATATGACCCAGGACACACTTTGGGGACTGGTGGACAGGAACCCCATAAGGAAGGTAGTTGAACTTTCCTCTAAAAAAATTGGGTGTTGAGAATATCCACGGGCCTTGACGGTTGTATCTAACTGCAGATTGTATGCAAGCCAAAGGATTTAGTTTGAGTATCTTTTACAGGGTGTAGTCCTTGTATTCAGATTTCAGAGGGTAGTTGGTAAAATGGACGGGTCCAAAGGGAATATCTGGAGGACAGAAATTTGTGGGCAGAGGGACAGGAGGGCCAGGAGATCTTGTACTGAATTGATAGATGGAAAATACAAAATACAGCAGTAGCTATGTAAGCCAAAATAACATAACCTTTATTCAAAAATGGTGATAAGGTTTGAGCACAGAATCTATAGACATATATAGCATCCCAACTCCAAACTTGGTATTTTCCATAAGGGCTTCATCAAAATATCAGGAAAAATGCGGGCAGGTGGCCAGGAGGCCCGGGTGCAGGGGTGGCAAAATAGCACCTTGACTGGATATTCTCTCATTGGTCAGAACGTCTAAATTGGTCACTTGATTTCCCTGATTTTTGGCTGTGGTCATGGGGTCAGGCCCAAAGACCGGGGTTTTCCTTGGCAGTTGAGTTTGACTGGCTACTTGAGAGGACTTCAAGTTCATGAAGTTCACAGGGGCACCTTCTCTGCCTCCATTAGGCGCAGTGATTAACCCTCTGTTTGGTGCAATGATTAACCCTCTGTTTGGTGTGATGATTTCTTTGGTTTGGGACTTAGCAGGAACTTCATCTTGTGGAGGCTCAGTCCCAATAAAATGCGGGCAGGCAGTCCCTTGGTCTATAGGGCCGGCGGCCTGCAAGAATTCAGGTTCAGGGTTTGAATCCCACTCTTGGGCATGGGTTTCCAGGGGGAAAGAATTGTCAATCCTGACAGGCACCATGGAGTCCACCAAGTCTTTCAGAGTTATGTAGAGTATCCAAACAGCTGGGTGGACGTAGTCTCAGCGGTGATAGGTTCTATTGGGCAGTTGGATTGTGGGGTTAAGGGTGGATTCATGGGGACAAATTAGTCAGGTAAATAATTGTACTTGTCTTTGAACAATCTTGGTAGCACCTTGTACCACTTTCCTTTGTGTCCTATGTATTTGGTCTCTCTATTCCTTGCTAAGGGGTTGGAAATGAGTATGTTCTTCAAGTTGAACTCAGAGTAGGCGGGGTTTAGAGGATACTCTGTAAAGTGAACCAGGCTGTAGGGAGCTCCTGGAGGACAGAATAATTCAGGAGTTTGGTACACATTTCTTGGGCTTGGTGGGCGCCTTGTTGTCAGCTTGACTAGAGTTGAGATGGAAGATCACCAAAACTAAAAAGGATAGAATTCTCTGGAACCAGAGGTCCATAGCTCTTTATTATCAAAAATGGCAATATGGTCACACTCATACTGCCAGGGCTTTTATGCCATATGATTTTGCTTCTTTAAATTTTGAGGTCATCAGGTCTGAGGGCATTTTGCTGGCAGGGCGCAGTCCTTGGGGAAGGATTTTGAGGGTAGCAGATCCTGGGTGGACCAGCTCTGGCAAAAAGATGTGGTGATGCTTTGTTCCACCGCTTTTGTTCACTACATTATCTGAGCCAGCCAATTGTGTTGCCAATTCTGGATGGGGGACTGGCAGCAGCTAGTGCTCATTGGTGGGGCTATTATTAGGCTTTATCTTAACCTTGTTTAGGCAAGCCACAACCTCAACGTAGGTCTGGGTCCTCAGTGGCACAAGGTTGGCAGCTATCTGATGCCCATTAAGGGAATCTCCCTTCACAAGCTGGCAGGTTGCGGAGTAATTCACCAACTCAAGTCTGTGACTCAACTGGTTGACATGTCTCTGTTTATCCTTATTGACACAAGTCATCTTCAAGGGTCCAGGATGTCATGGCCTGGGTGGCTCCTAGGGGAACCTTTGGTCAAGGGGAAGGGTTGAGCCTGGAAGGCCCAGTAGATGACCGGGGCCATTTGCATCACATAATTGGCAGCTGTAGCCCAAGGACGCCACACTGCCATGTTGGGTATCACTTACTCAGTGAGCCCCAGCATGGTCAAGTAGGTAAACCCAAGCTTACTGTAATCATATGATGAAGCAGAAGGAACAAGAGGAAGTTCTCCTGTGGCAGCACTCATGGTCAGGCTTGGCTGGACAAGTTGTTGGAGCACAGAAACACCAGGAAAGGAGAGGCGTGGTGCAAGAGCAGGACTTATTTCTTGGTTTAACACTCTAGGAGATGGGGTAAAGGCTTTCAGTGGTTGGTTGGAGGCAGATAGAAATTGCTCTGTTTCCCAGCGCTGGCGTTGGTACTGGAGGTACTCTCTGTTTGAAAGCACCAGCAGTATAAAATTTGTGATAATGTAATAAACCCCTGAAAAGTATAAATTCTCAGTGTGCATTAACCAACAAATTTTATTAGATGAAGATGTCAACAAAGAAAGGGGATGCTAGTGTTCCTAGCTATATACTTCTAGGAAACTGCAATTGGACTTACTGGCAACTCCTTATTGGCTTTCAATGAATTATTCTTGAGTTGGGTTCCATTGGTGACTCCTGATTTATCAGTTATATAGATCCTTTCATTATTTTTGTCCTGGAAAAGCTGTCAGGGGAATTTTGGGCCATTTGGCAACCCAAGTCCCCAGTACCAGGCTTCAGAGGGTGTAGGCCAATTAAATTTTTTTCTTGGCTTTGGAGAAGTTTCCAAATGCCCCCAGGGTTGGCCTTGACCAGGGTTTGATTCCCCACTTGGGATTAAAGTTTCCCTTTGGTTAATCTGCGTGATCAACAACGTGATTGTTTGGTTGCTCAATTGCAGGCCTTAAACATATGCAGCATAGGGTTTTGTCTGGACCATTCTGAGCCCTGACACAGGGTTTGATTGGTGCAATATGCCATCTAGAAAACACCATCTAGAAAAAGTTTCTAGATGGTGTTGGGATTTACATCAGCAAAATTTAAAAAAATTTAAAAAAATTATTAATTAGTAATTTTTTACATATTAGTTTCTAATACAGCATCTAGAAAAATGGCATCTAGAAAACGCTATCACAAATTAAAATAAAAAGAGTGTTATCTAAATAAGATTTTTTGAGTATAAAAACACTTAATAAATACCCTAAAATACGCCATCTAGAAATACAGCATCTAGAGTCAAATAATAAATTATACTTCTATGTGATAAATTCAAGCCTTTCTCTTATTAACTGGGAATAAAGTTTGAAATTGATTTATGACTACATATAATAAATCAACTCAAATTAATGCCACTTTGATAGTACTATCTCCCTGTAGCACTGCCATTAAAAAAACACTTTTAATATTCTGGTTTTATTCTTTATCATAAAATAATCTGTAATATTTGGGTTTCAACTTTAAAATGTTTCATTAACAATTTTCTATATTCAAGGGTAGTGACTCCATTAACTGGAACTGCTATAATCAGGCTAAGGACAGTGTAACTAAGACTATCTCATCACTTGAAGGTTAGCACAACTAATTTTCCCGCATGGTTAAGGTAAAAAAAGCCCATGTTTAATGTGATTATCAACAAGCTGAAGATCCAGAATGGCCACCGGCACCAGCTTTTCCCCCAGATCATCAAAAGAAAAGCTGTTGTATCCAAGCATGCAGACTTACAGGTCAGGTTTGCAAGTTTTACTAAGGAGGTTTTGACCTATTACACCAGAGAAGTTCCCTTACCCATCTCAAAGGCATTATCAAGGCTCTTGGGGCTAAAGCCTAATCCACTTTCTTCACCAATAAACTATTTCCTTTAAAATATTTGATTTTTACTTTATTTTTAGTATACATATTTAGTATAGGGTCAAAAATTAATACATAAATATCATAGTTTTGGGATGTGTTGACATTAGAGCTTTGTGAAATATAGTTGGTACTAGCTGACCCCATATTATTATTGCAGATTTGGAATCTTTGAATCATTTTGAGTCTAGCCATATGTTTTTCTTATTGTTTTTGAAATATTTTTGGGCTTTTATTAATTTTTAAGTTATCTGGCGCAGTTTAGCCAGACATTTGACATAGGGTTTCTAGATGGCGTTTTCTAGATGGTGTCTTTATAGATGGCGTTTTAGGACACATTTTCTAGATGGTGTCTTTCTAGATAGTGTTTTCTAGATAACGTTTTCTAGATGATGTATTTCTAGATAGTGTATCCCACTGTTTGATCCCAGGGTTTTCAGTACAAGTATTGAAATGTTGGTCTTGATACCTGGTGGACTGGCGGGTCTCTGTCCATACTGGTTAGCACCAGGTATTCTTTGAGGGACAGGGTTTGACTCAACTGGCAGGCTGGCTGGTCCCTATCCATCTGGGTTGGCACAAGTCATCTCCAGAGGATCAAGGTTTGATCTGGGGTTTTCAATACAAGCATTGAAATGTCATTCTTGACAAGCAGTTTAAAACCCATACTTTGACCTAAGTTCCTAACTTTTGATCCAGCTGCTCTCAGCAGTCTGTGGAGGTAGGGCTACTGCCCTTTTACCCTAGTTTTAGGGAGCTGTTGTTGTATGGTGCTAAGTTTGTCCTTAACGCTGTCCTTACGCTGATCACATTGCAGCTGAGGCTGATTCTGAGAGATTGGTTAGGCCAATTCACAAATGTGTTTCATTGAATTTTATGATCCTATTATCAATCTTCACCGCTCTTGGGTCCCATATCCCCTGCTTGGGATACATTCCCCCAGCCTGTTACTTGAAGCCTACCATCCCCTAGTTTCTACGTTGAGAGTTTAGCTTGTTGTAGATATGATCTTTTTTGGTATAGTATCACAGACTCCTTTCACACTTTGGAATTTTTTTATGGGCTTTGCTATTGTGTGCCCTCCCCTGCAATTCTCTATGAGGATGAAGACCCGTGAAGTGTCTTAAATAGTACAGGACAAGTGTTTCTAGGTAGGAATATCATAGTAAGAGTGTAGTTGGTTATGATGCAGTTGTTTGGTATTGAGGATTATATTCCCCAGGTACTATACATGATTATCTAAGACTGTTGTGGCCTTGAAAGATCTGAGGAGTTGGGATCTGATTTGGCCTACTTAGAATTAATGCCATATATGGGGTCCCACAGTGTACCTAGTTTATGAGTGTTTAGCACTTTTAGAGGGGTGCCAAACTTATCAAGTCTTGCTCTCATCCTGGGGAGATAAACCATCAGAGCTCCACTCAGTGCAGGGCTGTGATGGCTTCTCTCAGAGGTCTTCACATTGAGTATACTGCTGAGAGGGGGGAGAAGCTGAAGTTGATACTCACAGCAATGAGCCCCAGATATTAACCAAGTAGTTTTATATATGAGATGTGTCACTTTCATGGAACTTCTATCAGGTATATGGAGCAATATATTGGGAAACAGGTATGAACCACCAAGTCTAAAGGGAAGATCCTCAACAAGCAGGTTTTTATCTCATATTAATGACAAGAAATTCCATCTGGGGGCAGGCCCATTTCTAGGTATCCAGAAAATGAGGCCAAGTTCTGAGCTCAAAAAGGCAAGTAATGAGATGTATACAATAAGAGGTGGGCTGGGTCCTGATCAATGGGGTGATATGGGTAACTGAGTCCAAAGGTTTGGAGATGTAGACCATAAAATCAACATTAATGGGGCCACATAGAAAATACAATAATTCAACAGGGTATATCTTATATTCCCCTTTAAATTATATTCCAAGAAGTGTGTTTGAAGGAAAGAATTCAATTTTCTTTAGGTACTAAATACTGATAAGGAGCGCCTTTGGGGGAAGCTTCAAATATAGAATTAGGAAGAGAAGAAGTATATTTTATTGGATAATACTTTAGACTTATATAGCTTTAGCTGTGACAGGGATTTTAGTTGGATCAAACCCAGGGGCTGGTCATGTGCTGGATGGGTTTGAGTTGCTGGATACCTGGACAGTCATGTGATATTGGTTTATTGCCATTTCTGGTATGTCAAATGGTATATTGGAAAGGCATCAAATCGGGCGATGACTGGATGTTAGGTGTGATGGCAATAGCCAGAATACTTGCACACCCAGACCCTCAACAATACCAAAAATAAACAAGGTAAGTAGGAACTGATAAACTTCTGGAGCCTTTCTATTGATATTATAGAGCTCCCAAGTGCAAGAAAACACAGAAGCAGGTCCAAAAACAGGTCCAAAGTGAATTTAAGATCTCTCAAGTAAGTTTCAATACAATTTATTATATCAATCTCAAGTTCCAAAGTAAAAAATTGAAAACCATCAGATTCACAACTAATGCTAATAATCTTTAGGAAGTATGCCTCAAAAGAGCAACAAAAAATATAAAGGTAAAGGGGGTTGAAAACTGGGAATTTTAGGGGTTTAGTTGAAAAATAGGTAAGCAAGAAGTCTAAATGGACCTTGCTTACTTTCAGGAGGAGGAACATGTATAATTTGATGCCTTTTAACTAGGTAGCAATATATAATTAAATGCGATGGAAAGTTTTCAGCCCTGTGTCAGGATACCAAGCGTTAGTGGGAGTACTGTTTGGTGCAGGCAGGGGAGCTGCCGGGCCAGAAGGTAGGGCCCACAATAGGATAGAGGCAACTTGATAACTTAGGATACAGATCAACTGAGCAAGGACCAAGGGCCAGATTTGGATAACATGTGGTCCACCAAGCCCATAAGAGTAATATATAATACTCCAAACAGTTAAGTAGAGGTGACATCAGTGATGGTAACGGTTTCTTGCTGGCAGTCAGGCTGTGGGGTCAGAGGAGGGGACATTGGTAAAAGTTAGACAGACAGATAATTTTACTTACTGCAAAATAGTCTAGGGTGTACAGTATACACCTTTTCTTCACAGTTTATGTGTCTTGGGTTCTGATTCTTGCTAAGGGGTAAGTGATAACTATTTTTACCAGATTAAACTGAGAGTAGGCAGGGTTTGGAGGTTACTTGGTAAAATTTATAGGCAAAAAGAGTGATCTAACTGGACAGAATAATATGGGCAAGGGGGCCACGGGTTAGTTGGTAGACTTGGTGGGGGCCTTTGAGACTGCAGGACTGAGTGAAGGTGGTAGAATACTAGAACTAGATGAGGTAGAATTTTCTTGAACCAACGATTCATTAAACTTCATTATCATAATGATGGTACCACTATTCTCAGCATAGTTGAAGTCTTTATGCTATTCTCTTTTGCACCTCTAAAATTTGCGGGCTTTAGGTCCACAGGCATTCTTTCATTGGTAAATAGGCATTTTGAGGGCAACAGTTGCAAAATCAACTGTATGGATGCAAAAGTGAGAATTCAAAAGTGAGAATCTAAAAGTGGCCAAGTTGAAAATTTCAAAATTTCAAAATTAATTTAAAACAACTCATCTGGAATTAAAAATTATTATTGCCATATAAAATACTTTTTATTCATTCTCTCAGCTAAAAAATCCAAGAAAAAGTAGTTACTTTATTGTAAAAGGCCATTTTGAAAATTTAAAAAGTGTTGACTTGGCCACTTTTAGACTCTCACTTTTTAATTCTCACTCTTGCATCCCTACAGTTGATTTTGCCACTGTTGCCATTTTGAGTAAGCTGCAAGGGCAGCTAATCCTGGGTTATCTGGAATTGGTGAATAGAAGTGGTAACATTATATTTCACCGCTCCTATTATCAACAGCATGCAGCCCGGCCAAATGCATTGCAGGCTGGATGCCAGGGACTGGTACAAACTGAAAATTATTGGGGGACTTGTCTTCATGCTTTAAGTTAACCTCCTTTAGGCAGGCAGCTGCTTCTGTGTAAGTCTGGGCCTTTGGTGGTGCCCTCTTTACAGTGGACTATTCTTTATTAGTAAAATCTCCTTGATTTAGAGAGTGGGCTATTGGATAACCTTTAGAGCCAAGCCCAAAAAACATGGGTGGCAGGGCACTTGGCTCTCTGTGTTATAGTAGTTTCCATAATGCTGGGTATTATCTGTCCTAGCTGGGTTGACCAGGTTAACAGATCTAAATCAAACTGTTGATAAAAAATGAGTTACTGCTTCTCCAATTTGTCAGCATGATCCGATTACCCAGGGTGGATTGGCACTGATAAATAGACGTAATCTGAGGGTGTAAAGACCCAACAATTGGGGGAGTATTTCAGCTAAGTAGGGTACCAAGTTGGCCACTTAGAACCTGGTGAGCACAGTCACAATGGGATAGACTGTCATCATCCATTGAAAGACCTTTGTGTGTACATTATAATGTCCTAAATTACCAATGAAATATGTGAGTACGTAGTATATAAAGGTGTATATAGCTACGGACTGAGTGGAATGGGGAAAAATCAGTATGGGCCAGGAGTACTGATTGAAGGAGTTGAGCTGTGCCAGCTCCTTGTAAAAGTACTTGCCAGTTGGATCATTGAATGGCCCATGTGGTTGATAGTGTTGGTGGCCCCCAATCCCAAGGCAGGCTGTAAGGACAGCCGAGAGAAGATAAGGTGGTTCATCTTCTAGTCCTGGGGAAGGGCAGATAAAGCTTAGTGTCTTTAACTTTCTGAAGGGTAAAAGTATTGGTTTATTTATGTGATAGCAATTGAGGGGGTAATTTGCTCAATTATAGCATAAACTATCATCGAGTGATTGAGCTTTATTATATACTATCATCCTTGGTGGGGCATGAATAGTGCAAAACATTGAACAGGAGACCCCAAAAACTTGGTGATGTCTGGAATTCCCTTTTGGGATTGGGATTGGAGGGGGGTTTGGCAAGCAATGAATTGTTGATCTCTGACTTGCATTGATTTGGAGCTTCTTCATGCACTTTCATGCACCCAAATTCCACTTCTGCAATTACTGCATTAAGTGATTTGCAGGGGCAGCCTGTCAACCCCATCCAAATTTTGTAGATTCCAAATTTGGGCAGCACTTTTCCCTAAATTTGGGCTTGGGGAAATTGCCTTTTTGGGGTTCCCAATTTTGAGGTTTCCCTATCTGGTAGGGGTGGACAGTCCCGTCGTGGGAGGTGCGCTGTCCCCCGCTGGCTGGCTGGCCGGCGGCGGGCGGGCGGTCGGCCCACGGCCAGGGTATAAAACCTGTTTTTTAAAAATATTTGAATTTTTAATTTCCTTTTTATCCACTTGTGTTTTGCGGCAGTCTCCCCAATCAGGGGGAACTGCTGAAAATTTTTTGTCTTGACTTGTAAGACCAAATGTGCACAAAATGTTGTCTTGCAAAAGGTTGTTGTCAGGAATATTCCTGACAGAGGGCCACCCAATACAGCCTCATTTATCAAAATGGTGATCCAAAAATTAATCACACAATGGTTTTCTGTGTGCTGTGTCACAAGTGACAAATTCCTGCTATCAATTAGCAAGGAAACCCCCCATTACAAGAATCAAACCCCAGGACCCTACAGGCCGCCAGCATTTTTAGGGCTCAAATCAGAAATAGATTCAACTTTGGAGAAACCTCCAAAACCCACCAGCGTAGCACCTTCTATGACTAACCCCTGCCCTCTGAAGAATCTTCTTAGCCTAGCCAATAGGAGCACAACCCAAGCAATATTCCTGTAATAACTTGGATCACCATCAATAGTACTGCAGAAATTTCTCCAATAACAAGGGCCAGCAAATGATGAAAAATCCTGTGTCTCCAAGAAGGAAATCAAGACTCCCGTCCCGTCCCAGCCCAGCCAATGACAAATTGTTTACATTGGATGCCACCAAGATTTCCAAGCCCTGGTAAATGCTACTGCCCAGCCCCCAAAAACTTTCAAGGTTTTCACAGTTTGGATGGGCATGCTTATACCCAGAAGGTGGCGGAAAGATGCTCATTGCCATCCTTACAATAAATTTTATGAACCTTGGTTCACCCAGGTCTTACCCTACATCCTTTTAGCACTTTATCATTCCCAATTCAATCTTCCCAGGTCCATCCCCGCTTCCCACCATGCCCAAGAAACCCCAGACCAGCCACCCAAGTTCATACTGCCCCCGGGTACACCATACGGCAGTACCTTGCAGAGTATCCTCCCAACCCAGATTGCTTGGAATTTACATAGAGAAGATCTAATTTCCGGCCCAGAAGCCGGTACCCAAGAAACAGAGCTTATTGGTTGTGAGGGAGCTTGGATCCCCCTGCCACCCTTGCTATTTTGCAACAAATATTCAACCTGCCCAGGTATTTGGTACAATGACCCCTCACTGAACCCTGTGGCCTGACTGCCCCCAAGGATCAAGCAGCTACTAGTGAGTCCACCTCCACCCAGATATTCAGAGCCATGTACATCACCCTTGCAAGCTTAATTGATTCTATGGTGCTCGCCATGGCTCTGGACCATCCTTGGGAAATCACTATCCTACATTGTAAAGTTAGCCCCCATCCTGTAGTGGGCCTTTCCTTCTGGGTCTGTGGGCCGTCAGCCCGCAAGTTCTCAGGAAGCTACCACAGGATGGATCCCTGACATGCTGGGTGACCCTCTTGGAAGAGAAGCCATGGGTTCAGGTGGTACTGGAAGCGATAATCTTGGTACGTATGAAGAACCTTTCACATCAACCCTCAAGAGCTGAGCCTGCTCTAAAGTACACAAGCCTAGATCATCGCCTGGCTCAACATTTTTTGAAACACATCCTGTGGCGTTCTTCTTTGCTATGTTCCTTACAGCTTGGTCTTAAATCATATTGTAGCCAGAAGATGGGGTCCTGCTTTGGGCTCTAGTCATCTGTGCCTCCAATGTTGGAATATTTGCCCCAGGAGAATCTGAACTGAGCCTGTTTTGCCACCTAATGTCCAGAGTTTCATTTGGAGGATAATTCAAACTTGCTGCAGGCCATCTATCTAGGGCTCCTTTGGTTGGGTTTGATTATCTTGTTAAACCCTAGGATATCTTTTGAAAGTTTCTCCTGGACGGTATCCTGAAGCTTCAGTGGTGGCTAATTCTCAACCCTGTATGGATCTGGGTGGTTATTTCACATTACCTGGAGACCTCTTCCATTTCTTAGCAATTTCTGTCAACTCTGGGCTGGCGGCCAGCGTTTCCTGGGGACCAGGGGTTCAATTCTTGCTCCGACTTCTGGTTATTATCAGAAGAGGAAATGTCATTCATGACACTGTGGTGAGGAGTTATTGGCCACTAAGGGGTGGTGCTTGTGGCAGTGAATGGGATATAAGGTTCTATGGGCCGGTGCTGCTGTTGCTGGGATACCTTTGGTGTGGAAGTTTGCAAGGTTGATTCTGACACCTTGCGCTTTCGTAATAATGGCTAGCCTGATCCCTTCCCCCGGTGATAGCTCTGTGGGATAGCTGGAGTTATGATCATCTGGGTTGTTAGCATTGTTGGGCAAGCCTTCTTGGTGCCAGGGTCGAGGGGATCGCCATGTTGCCTTTTGGAAATTTGCTGGGAGGATTCGTACCCTCCTTTAGGCATAAAAGTGAAAGGGATATGGAGTATGTTAGGTGGTACCCACTTCAATTCTGAGGGGAAGTGAGATTTCTGGAAAAATGACATCACAATTAACATTCTAAGTATGGTTTCGATTGTAGATAAATTGAAAATGACGACATTTTGTTGGGAATCTGGTTAGAATTGAAGTGGGCACCTGCTAGCTTGCAATGGGTGTATATTCTGTTGATAGTTTGTAAAACTGATATTGTTTTGGTTGATACTTTATTCAAAGGGGGTTTTGCCTGTTTGATGGGTGTTGGATTGGAGCTTGGCTTGATTCTTGGTGGGATAGAAGGAATATTGTTGTGGCAGAGCAAGAATATTAAGGGTAGCTGAAGCAGAGTAATTGGGAGGGGACAGGTTTCGAGGGAAGATTAAACAGTTGGTCTTTAATTAAAAACGGGATACCATCGGCTGATTTTAGTGTCTAAATGGCTCGGGTGGAGGAGCGACGCTCAAAAACCCGTGAGTGAGGGATGTTGTTAGAGAGGAGTGGGCCTCCAGCACTGCGGCCAAGCTTTTGGAGGGCGAGGTTGAGTTGGCGGATCTGATCTGCTTCTTGGTCAGTAGTGCGTACCGCCGTACATCCAAGTCCGAAGCATCAGAGGCAAAGGATGCCGGCAGGGACTAGCCTCTCGAGAACTTCTACTTCGCGTCGAGCGCTGGCCAGAGGCTCACGAGACGGTCTGAAGAGGAAGGTTCAGGGTGGTTGACGTTGAGGTGGCTGGATCGGGTAGCGAGAAGCACTTTGCTAAGGATGTAGGTCAGAGGTGATGCGGCGCAGGGTCCGATGAGGGGTGAGGCAGTCCTGGCATCAGGGGGCGGGGGACGCGGAAGATTTGGAAGGGAGGGTGAGGGAGGTGACGGACTGAGATGCCAGGGTGGAAATGCGCGCCAGAGCGGGATGCGCGAAGTGTTCCGAGAGGAACGGGATTGGTGAAAGTTAGACAAGGAGCTGACGTTACGCAGGGTGTCAAACTGGGGCGAGGACGCTGGACAGAGGTGACGGAATGGTTGGAGAGAGGGCAGTTCTGGATCCCCATCTTCAATCCAAGGGTTGAGGTGGACCGGCGCAGGCTAGGCGGGCTGCAGCGGTTTCTTCGGGGATGGAGGTCTTGAATAGTGAGCCACGGCCATAGTAAGGGTCGTCAGAGGTGCGGCGGGCAACAAGCTCACTAGAGGCAATGCAGGTGCGGGGGACATTGGTGCGAGCATCGGCAAATGACGTGTCTTCGCTTAGCTTGCGACGACGGAAGGTCATGATGGAGTCGTAGCCCGATTCAAGGCTGGAGCCGATGCTGTTGGTGGGTGACGACGGCATGAGGTCTGGGGTGCTGAAGAGGGATGATGAGCGGCGGTGGGTGCCACGAGATGGGTGAACATTGATGTCGCGAGTCTTGATCTTGTCAAGATAGGCCTCGAGCTGCTGCGAGCTCGTGAAAAGCCCCAGGCTTGGTTGGATCGGCGGAATGGAGCTTGGTGCGCAGGTATTGATCTTGAGAAAGCGGAGTTGGGCGAGGAAATTGGTGGTTTTGGCCTCAGTGGCGTTGAGGTAAGCGTGGTGGGAATCAAGTCGGATGCCAGCACTAGACAGGATTCTTCAAGATTGGGACCTGACAGTCTTGGAAGGCACCCTCGTGGTCCCACTGCCAGTGCTTGCAGAGAATGGCTGGATAGGCCCTTCTCGCCCACTGCCTTGGCTTCTCATGGCCAGCCGGGCGCGAACGAGCCATGCCTCGCTGATCGCACGGTTTCGTTGAGATTGGATTCGCGATTGGCAATGGTTTGGCGGCAGCTGCACAGTAAATTGCTCGGTCCATGTGACATCACTGCCAATCTCCTCTAGTTTGGAGGCAAGCTTCTCGAGGGTGGTATCAAGGACGCTGGTGATGGTGCGGATCTGCTCAAGACGGTAGGGTATCCAAGTGTTGAGTGAGAAAAGGGCCAAGTCGATGGCTTGGATCTGCATCATCATGTCAATTAGCTTGTAGGAGGGGGGGTAGACTTCGCCTAGCTGCTGGCGTGCCCCGCCAAAGGTCGTTGGTCGGTTTGGAATAGCGCGCGGCTCAGTGGATGGGCTCACATTGCCATTACATTCATCGCCAGGGGTTTGCTTGTACATGGCGCAACGGAGCTCGCTGATCTCGGCTGTCTGGCGCTCGTTCTGGTCAATGTGACGCTCCAGCAGGCCCAGTAAGCGCTCGTGCTGGCTAGTTAGCATCTCAGCCTGGATTGCAAGATCTGAAAGGGGGATGGTCAAGGCATCGGGTTTGGGCTGGGATGGGCTGGCAGAGAATTGAGTGGTGAACTCTGTAAACAGAATGTCCTTCTGGTCGCGCAGCTCAGACAGCTTGGCTTTGATGCGATTGATTTCAGCCTGGGTGCTTCTGGAGATGGAGGTAAGAGTTCGGATCTGGTTTTCCAGGCCATCAGGGTCAGCCGACTCCCGAGAGCTATCAGAGGTACCCGATTCAGACGAGGCGCGTCGATCAAGGGCTGAGATGCTATGGTAATCCAGCACCTCCTCGGCCACGAGGTTGGTCAATGCAGCGATATTGTCCTGTACGTTGCACTTCTGGGCCGCCATCTGACGCTGGAACTCCCCCAGGAATGCCAGCCGCTTATTGGTGAGCGACTTGACAAGGAAACTACATTCCGATTTGAAATCGCTAAGGCGAGTTGCCAGGGAACGAAGATCCTGCTTGGTTTGAGGAAGGGTATCCGCACCCTGGCGCCAGCTAGCAACCATACTATCCTTCTTCTGGGTCAGGGCCCAATATCGCGCGTGGATGTCCTCAACGACAGCCTCCTGCTTCTCCGACAGCAGAGCATGCTGCTGGAAGGCGTTTTCAATTCGGAAGGAGGCCGCGACAAGAAGATCAACAAAAGAGGCGATCTCTTGAGAACCGGCCAAATTAAATTCATGCCGCACCCCACCAGCAATCACCCGGGAAGAAACGAGACTCCTGATATCACGAATGCTGGGAAGGCATTCCAAGGCAACAGCCGAGTCAAAGATGCGATACTGGTCAAGGAAGTATTGTACAGTCTCGTTCAAGGCGGACAGGGTGCCCGAGGACGATTCACGCTTGACTTCAAAGAGAGGGCTCTGTCGATACTTTTGAGGAGACCTTATCAAAATCCACCGAAGCCTCCACACGCCTTCGGTTAGAAGATGGCAGCGGGGCTTCGGGCTCAGGTGTGGCAACGCGTATGAAGTCCTTCAAGGCATTCTGAATGGCGGGGTTCTCTGCGGAGTCAATTGAAGTTCGCTTGGACATGTCAAATATTAAAGGATCGGCACCTTTGGAAAGAAGAATGGACACCAACGGCAAAACAGATTCTTCACCCTTGACAGCGTAATGTAATGGGGTTTTTCCTTTCTTATCGGTAACGTTTAGTAAGGCACCAAGGTCAACCATGCGAGAGGCCAACACCGAGTACAAGTTCCCAGTGCTCGGTTGAACGTTGGCGTCCTTGGGTAGGTTGGATTGGGAAGCCAGAATACAAAGGTGATGAAGTGGCGTCCGCCCACTCCAGCTAGCGCTATTTAGATCAGAGCCAGCCAAGAAGAGGGACTCGATGATGGACAGGGAAGCATCGTTACCATTACAAACTGCCTTGTGCATTGGGGGTAAGCCCAGTAACGCGGTCATGGAAGTTGATTAAGCTAGCCTTCTGCTGCCGAGGGCAGCAAATATACTCTATGATTTGTTGTTGCACACCCTTGATCTCACCCCGTTGGACTTGAGTTAGAAACTTTTGGTGGGAATCGTCAATTATAGGTTCATTTTTGTTAAGTTCCTGTGACTCTGGTTCAGATACCAAAGGCAACTCAGCCAGAGCGTTATCAAGCTTGGATTTGAAGTCGGCGATGGGGGAAGAGAACTGCGTGAGATCCATGCCGCTTAACCTCTCCAGGGAAAGAGCCCTTTCGAGCTCCTGTGTGATTGAGGGGAGTTACGAGCATACTGAATGGCAGAAAAGCCTTCCTGATTAGTAAGCTCAGGCTTGGCTTTGTTTTTAACCAGCTCCCTGATGATATTAAAATGTCCTTCCCCTAACTAAATAGTATAAGTATTTTGACAGCAAGTGGATTTTTACCTGCATACATGAGAGCAGTGGCACCCTTGCAATCAGCTGCATTGACAGCGGTATGTTCACTAGCCAAGAGGAGCTTGACTGCTTCAAGCTTTCCAAGGTAACAAGCAAAACACAGCATACTAGTACCACGCAAGCTTTCGAGGGGGCGGTTCATTGTTGCAATGACCATATGAGGAATAAGTATCCTGATCAAATCAAGATATTCAGGGAGGGTGATTGAAAGGTAAGCAAAAGTATCAGTCTTCATTTTGAGAGTGTCAATTCCGTATAAAGCACATATCAGAGCATTTCTGTTTGGTTAGCTGCAATGTTTGGCAATGTGAGTACCTTTTCCTTGAATCCTCTGTGTTGGGATCAGCACCATTCTGTAGAAGGATCCTGACGATTGATTTATTCCCATTGAGGGTGGCCAAGTTGATGGGGGTACATTGATACTGTTCAGAGGGGATGGCGAGTGTAGATGATTGGTTTGGAAGGGCTTGAGTGTTCTTGAAGGGAGTGCAAGTGTTTGCTGCATCCCAGGGATAGGTAGCGTTGAGGTCAATGGAGCGATCCTCACCTATCAGGTCAAGCAGAGAGGCGATGTCGCCTGAATTAATAATATTTAGAATCTGGACTTCTGACATTAGTTTGAACAGAGGTTGAGATCAAAGAACATGAAAGCAGCGTGCCTGAGGATAGGTCGTGCTGTTGTGTGGTTTTATGACGGTTGATAACTTTATTCCCAGTCAAGCCCCACACTTTCCTTTTATTATCCTAAATCTTTAGCAATTGCACTCCTGTGCTGAATCGTGTCATCCAAATGCAGATGTCTATTCAAGGTTTTAATAAAGCCTCTACAAACATTCAATCCCCACCCTAATCCGCATTAAGAAATTCAAATTCAAATCAACGGGCCTACTTCCGAAGTACTCCAATTGAGTTTCCCCGAGCGCTGTGCAGATTGAACACATCCGGAAACACCATTTGACTCCTCATGATTGGGTGGTGCCGTGTATCCCCTCAAAAGACAATGGCTGTTTAAAAATCTGATCTTTGATTGGTTGGATCCAACAAGGGATGAGGAAGGTTGTCAGGAGGATTCCGTGCAGTTGATCAACAGAAGCCTTGGCTTGTAGGTGTCTACTTCTAAGCCAGGGTTTGGAAGGATCGCCAGCAGTAAACAACCGCAACCCTTTAACAGAAAACCATAGCGTAATTTTATTTTTGGATTTAGCAACCCGACTGGCTTGATCATTTGTCAGGAGTGAATGGGTTGCGTTGTTGACGCGCCACCAAGAGCAAGTTGACCCTCGACTGTTTGTAAATTCAAAATACCATTCTCGATTGAGGAACATTTCAAATATTTCAATCCCCACCGCTGATTGGCCACACCGAATCGGGTAACAAATGCCAGCCATGTACTGCAGTGCGCCAGACCCAATGCTCGCTCAACGATTGAAGAACCAAGCAAACTTTTCACAAGCGTCACTGCCTCAATGAAACTAGCCCCGCAATGCAAATTTTAATTGCAATCTATTTACGACTGCCCTTGCAACCAGGCACTTGGATTGGCTGCTTTTCCTTACACCCTTTAAATGTTCCACATAATTTACATCCAACTTCTTGCCCTCACTCCTAATTCCGACCTCATCCAATAAAATTCTACTGCAATACATGCCACAATCGAACCTCTTCATAACCAAACCCCACCAAGAAACTAAATGCCACCCTCAATACCAAACACTGCTTATTTCTAAAGAGAATATACTTTCCATTGGCTGAGATAGAATAAATACCCAACTAGCTTATTAGCCTTGATCGGGAACATCCCATATAAACAATATCCAACTTATTGCCTTGGTCTAGACTTTACCATTTGCATCCAACAGCTTAAGAAACATTCAAATAACCATCACACATTAACTGCCCCAATTTATCTTACTCATCAGATGTTCATAAGAAATCCTCATGCCACAGTGGCAGCAGGACCATCGCTCTTTAGATTGATTAGCTCAACAGGTTAATCAATTCCTTTCCTTGGTTAGAAGATCGCAGCTGTGGCTCATGCAGAAGTTCCATTATACGATGGCTCAACTGCATCTCTTGCATGACGTGGTCCATGTCTGTAGCTGCTCTGAGGGTACATATGCTCATCTGATAATACACCATCACAAACCTTATAGCAAGCCATGTATATTTTTACCATTATGGTTACCGGGATATAAATAGGGCCAGTAAAGGATGCCAAGAAACCATCTCCTGCTATTCTTTAACCTGCCTACTGGATCTAGACAGCATTAAAGATCGAGAATAGCTTTGATTAAGGCTGGTACGCCTGCATATGAAAGCTCTACGATGGTTTACAATTCAACCGCACCGTTTAATCGAGATCAATCGGATTCTTAAAAAATGTATCTCTTCACCCCAACATCGGATTTATCGGTTGTCAGTTTAATGTATCTGGATATTGACCTGCATTAAACTTATCAGTGGTTGGGTATAACACTTATGATCATGATATATGGTCAGGAACTGCCCACCATTCACCTGCTTGTATGGTAGGCTGGGGAGCTAGCCCCAGGGCCAGATAAAGCACCAGTCCCAACTTCCTAAGGTAGGAGAGTGTAGGGCTAGGGGGTCATTTTCCCAGACATAGGGTTATGAAGTCGATAAGGCCAGCTATTGTCAAGTAGAATAGTCTTAGATACCCAGGAGACAACAGTGTAAGGGAGGGGGGGCTAAACCAACCAAGTTTCTCTCCCACCCAGGAGAAGAATTCACCAGGATGCCATCCAGTGAATCACTGGGATAACCACTAAAAGGGGGTCCATAAGGAAAAGGTGGGTGACATGCAGGGGAGATAGATGCACACCCTCATAAGCAGTATGCCTGACAACAGCCAGGACGCACACCCAGGAGGTGACATCTTTTTTGGAGGGGCATTGGGGGGCAGCACATCCACATAGATGAAAGATAGGGGACCAACACTACCACAGGGTGGCAATCAGAGACAAGGCAGCAGAGAGAAGGTCTTCATCATCAGGGGTGAGACTCTTCACCAAGAGCTCCCCTTCACTGCTAACTCACAGACTTGACCAAGCAAGCTGTCTGATAGATAACAGAGCTTACCATGATCCTCTCACATTGAATGTAAATACCTAATATATGGGGAAGTAATTCAGCAAGGTACGCTGCCAAGTTCAACACTTGGAACCCAGTGAGCGAGGTAACAATTGGGTATACCGCCAATACCCAACAGAACACATTTGTGTGCACATTAAATTGTCTGCACTTACCAGCAAAGTAAGTAATTGCATAGTATTTAAAGGTGTATATGGCTATGGAAAAGGTAGAGTGAGGAGAAACTAATGTGGGCCAGGAGTACAGCTGGGAGTAGTTTAATTGTGCTGTCTCCTTGTAGGTTACTCTTCAGTGGGTTCTTGGAAAGGCTGGTGTGGCTTGAAGGTGTGTTGGCAGCCCCAATCCCAAGGCTGGCGATAAGGACAGCAGAGAAGATAAGATGATCCATCTTCTATCTCCTGGGGAAGGGCAGACAAGCTTAGTGTCTTGAATTTTCTTTTGGGTAAGTCTTGTAGTGATTTATGTGATATGATTGAGGGTAGTTTCACTCAATGATAGCCCAATCTATCATCAAGTGAATATTCTTTGTTATATACCAGCAACCCTGGTGGGGCATGAATAATGAAAAACATTGGATCAGGAACCCCAAACACTTGGTGTGTCTGAAATTCCCTTTCTAGGGTGAATTGGGGTGGGTTCAGTGGCAATGTATTGCCAATTCCTGGCTGGCAGTAGCATGAGGGGGTTTTGGGATGCTTTCATGCACCTAAATTTGTTAACCACGCCCAATGAATTTAGGTGCATGATAGCTTACTAACCCCTCCCTTATTTAGAATATTCCCAACTTGGGCAGCAATTCTCCCAAATTGGGAATTGAGGAAATTTCCTTTTTCAGTTTCATGAGCTGGAAGTTTTCCCATTTGGCAGGGGTGGACGGCCAATAAAAGGCAAAATTGTTGAAACTCAAGTTTTAAATTTTGATCTTTGCTGCCTGCCTTTTGCGGCAGCTTCCCAATCTGGGGAAGCGGCTGCAGATAATCCCCTTGGTTGTTTGGCGCCACTGTGCCAAAAGTGTTGTTCTTTTTGAGACATTAGTCCAGAACATCCTTGGCATTGAATTAGCCAAGGAGGGCAGGCCAGCCCAAAGATCTGGGATGTAGGCTCTAAGGTCATTGGACTGGCAGGATAGTGAAACCCATATACTTTACCAAGAAGCAATGCCGTGACCTGAGGCGCGGCACAGATACACAACAGAAAATCCTAACCTTAGGATTGGAGTTGTACTAAGCTTTGGTTAGAATGGTAGGGAAGGCTATGTGATTACCTTGTGGCCCTGATTAGATAATATCTGCTAGACGTGGCTAGAGAGGCGCCAAAGTACGTGAAGACACAAAGATAAAAATGAAAAGAACTTAATTTTTATTGTTAAAAGTGAAATGGAGTATATACTGTGCAGCTTTACCACAAAACAGTACATGGACGGTAGGATCACTCCCCACCAGCATGAGTGGGGCAAGTGAGTTGTGCAGAATCAGGAACCTAAAAAATTGCATTTCTAATTTGGAACCAGACTCATTTTGAGGGGCAAAAGCAAAAGAGAGAGATTTGTCCTTTAAATAACCCATTGAAGGAAAAATCAAAACATAGTGAATGACTTCATTCACGACATTGCCCCCTCTAGATTGGCCTTAGGGACATGGTACTTGCAGAGGAACTTGGCATGCACTTGGACAAACAGACAATCACTAGAGAGGAGTTTCACAGTGTACTCTGACCCCCACTTGAAGGTCACTTCTAGAGGTCCAACCCACAATGTATCTAACTTGTGAGTGAGTCCTCTTATGCTATGCTGATAGTAGAGGACACAGTCCCCAATATTGAACTCAGGCAGGGGAGAGCATCCAGCATTGTCAGGAGAGAGCTCAAGCATCTTGGTCTTGTATGCAGAGGTATATGCAGTAGCTTGTATATCAATGATGTGGTTGGCTAGATCTTTGATATGGTCATCTGGGCTCACAGCCTTATCAGAGGAGAGAAGGGGAGCTCCTAAGAGCAACAGAGTGGTGGCCTCACGCCCATATAGCATAGCAAAGGGAGAGCACCCAGTGACACAATGTTTGCTAAGGCAATATGCAAAGAGAGCAGCGGGTAAGCATAGATCCCAGTTTGCAGAGTCAGAGTAAGTGAGTTTCCTCATGATAGAAACCAGAGTTGAATTTGCACGCTCAACCGCCCCATTGGTAGTAGGATTATAGGGGGCAGAGAAGGACTGGTGAGACCCCAAGACTTCAACAACAGAGGTTACTAACTTGGCATTGAAGTTAGTACCATTGTCAGACAACAACACTTGTTGACAGCTGTGGCAGAAGAATACATCTTGCAACAGAAGTGCAGCAGTTGTCTTGGCAGTGATGTCCTAAGTTGGGTGAGCCTCTATCCACTTTCTAAAATGATCAACAGCAATTAGGATAAAGCAACAACCAGAGCAGGAGCAAGGGAGAGGCCCTACAGCGTCAATGCTGACAGTGTGAAATGTGTGTTGAGGGGGACTAGTTTGAACTCATGAGAGGCAGCTCAAGGTTACTGTAGCTGACAATTGTAGCAGCTAGCAATGACATCCAGAATCAACAGGCAAAGATTTTCCCATAAGTAATTCTTTTGAAGCTAGTCATAGGTCTTGTCAATGCCTCCATGTCCTGTCTCCTTACAAGCTTGAAGCACCAACAAAAGTCAAATACTAGGCCATACATAAGGTAGGTATGAATCTTGCACTTCCTTGAAGAGCTGATTGTTGCAAACAAGTGTGTCCTCAGATAGCTTGGCTAAGGCAATTCAAACTTCTTCTGTCTTGCTCTCCCACAAGGAAGGATATCCAATCACTTCATACAGTCAATAAGCCTCAGCAGGATGTAGAGCAAGGATGGGCATTCTGGATAATCTATCTGTGTTCTGGTGTTGAATCCCGGGACAGTGTAGTACTGTGAAGCCATAACCTTGCTGGCAAAGAGCCCATCTAGCTAGTTGTCCTTCTGGTTCCTCAAGCTGAGTAACCACTTAAGCAAAGAATGGTCAGTAACCACAGTGAAATGGGTGCCATATACATTATGGCGGAACTTCTTGACGGCATGCAGCACAGCAAGGCACTCTTTTCTATGACACTGTCAGACTCCCTTATGCTTGTCAAGGACACAAGAAGTATAAGCTACAGGGTGATCAACATCCTCTTCATCTAGTTGAGCCAAGGTGGCTCCAATAGCAAGGTTTCTAGCTTCAGTCTAAAGGATGAATTCCTTACCGTAGTCTGGATACACTAGGATGAGAGCCTCTTTGAGTTTTTGTTTAAGGGTCTCAAAGGCTTGTTGTGATAGCAGTTCATTCAAAGAAATATTGCATAACAGTTGGATCAAAGGTTTGCTGGTATTGGAAAGTCAGGAATGAACTGTCTTTAGTAACCCATCATGCCAAGAAAGCACATACCTCTCACAGGTTGGTGGGTGGAAGCATTTATTTAATGGCCTCAACTTTGTTGGTCATTGGGCAAATCCCGGTCTGAGTTACCTCAGTGCCCAGAGAATTCAAGGCGTTCCTTGAAGAAAGCACCCTTAGATGATTTCATCTTTGTCACTCTCTTGAGATCTTTAAGCACACTTCTTTGATGTGAGTCAGGTGATATTTAAAGGTAGCGCTGAAGACGTTTATATCACCTAAGTACACTATGGAACTTTTACATGAGAGCTTCAAATCATGGAGGATGGAGTCCATGGCTTGCTGAAGTGTTTGAGGGCATTGCAGAGTCCTTGTGGCATGTGTGTAGGCTCAAACAGTCCTTCGAAGTGATGAGAGCAGCTTTCTGCCTTTCCTCTGGAGAGA
>QTSX02005128.1:0-204354 GCA_014839935.2 Entomophthora muscae
AACTATTCAGGGAATTCTCTGTAGTAGGCTGGCAGGTCACAGAGCAATTCTTCAATTCAAGCCTGTGACTTAACGGGTTGGCGGGTCCTGGACTGTCCTGGAGGGTTTGGTCCGTACTTTGAGAACTGGGGCTCAACTCTTGAGTTTTCAATACAAGTATTGAAATGTCATTCATGACAGAACATGATCAATGATTATAAAAGGATTGCATAAACCAAGAGTTACCAATTAAGAGATAAAAACCCTTTAAAAAGGGGTTGGGAGATGTGTATTGTAATTTAATAGCCATATACAGATAAAAACCAGCTATAATCCCATATCTTTAACTGTATTTAGTTTGATTTAAGATCCTACTGCATCCTAAAATATAGGCAGATCAGCAAAAAAGCAGCAACACAGCTGGTGCACCCCAAGATCAGGGACATTCCCAAGTGTCAAAAAACAGAGTCAGTCCAACAAAAGTGCCCACTTAAGAAGGCAGCAAAGGGACAGTGTACAACTTCAAAGCTGCACCTATAAAACAGCCCATCCATGCCATGCGTGCCAGCTGTTGAGCAGAATAATGACTTCTCTGGGTCCAAAAAAGCCCATTCAGAAGGCTGTTGCTGTAAACTGTGCTGTTGATGTTATTCCAATATGGCCTTCAAATTGCCATACTTGCAAAGATCTGGTTGGGTTGCTTCTCACTTCAGCAGTTGCCCCTTTCCATAAACAGGTTTACTGCTATGTTTACCCATTCCAGTCTGTATCACCTTAGTCATTGTGATAAAAGTACAGTTGCAAACCCCACCAGCCCCCTTGTCTTTCTAGTGAAAAATTCCTGCTCCCAGTCTACTATATAAGTGAAATTCTCACTATAGATGAAGACAAGTTTATCCACATTTGTGTTGGCTGTTATGGCTTTCAAGCTTTCCTTTCCTTTCCCTTGAAAGGAATCTCTCTCTGATCTTTCCAGGAAATCAAGGTACATGCCTTAATTCTGCCCTGAGGGCTAACCCAAGGACAGCTTTGAACCCCACCCCTTCCTTAATAGAGGTTCTATGCCACGGCCTCTTGGATGATATGCCCAAGAGCTGAACACGGTAAGCTGGATCAAGAGCAAAGAGGGGGCAAAGGGGAACAGGATGAAACAATACCTGTGATAGTTGGGACAGACCAGGAAGAAGCATAGCCTTGCTTGCAACCATGAGCAGACCACTGTTTTTCAACAGCCAAACCATCACCACCAACAATTCATGGGCAACTAAGGGGAGGGGATCAACTGAGCACCCCATAGCAGCCGGTAACCCTAGTGGCCATAGTTACTAGCCAAACTTTGTGCTTCATCCGGCTATAGAACAATGAAGCAGAGCCTGGTACAGCTCCCATATCCATTTATGATAATGGGTATGGAGGGAGAGGGTGGATGTCCCAAAACTGATCAATCAGCAATACAGGGGCACTGGTGAATTCTTTGAGGTGGAAACCTGGACAAGTTTTGGATGGTCAGGAGCAAAGGGGAACCCCTGGCTTGGGTGAAATCAAGGGACCCCCCTTGGATACACATGGGCTGTGCCCAGCTGCTCTGGGACACAATATCCAACCAGGGATGCCTCTTGGGCGGATTGGATGGGGGCATCTTCATAAATATTTTTCCAGCGGTGATGCGAGGGGTTTTGTGGGCTTTTTGATAACTCTTTGGATAAGTATCCCAGCACAGTTGGGTAGATATCCAAGCATTTAGTGAGGATTGAAGTGGAGGCCCATGTAAGACTTCAGACTTTTTCAACAACAGCTGCAGTTGTATCAAAGCCTGTGCTCAACCATCACCAAAAAATACTATTTCCCAAGGATACAAGAGATACAGCTAGGATGGAGACAATAGTTTTATTGATGAGCCTAAACAGGAGGAGATTGAATTTCTTGTAATAATAGAACTGTGAGGGTTTTTATACCTAATTCTATGAAAAGGAGATGATAGGAGAATTATGTTTAAGCGAGATTAACTCATAATTTTGAATCAAAAATATATTGTCAGGAGTAAGATTCCGAAAGCTGGAATTGAGGGCTTTTGGCTGACACTAATTTGGGCGGAAATGGTTCAGTATTTGCGGAAATATAGGCAACTAAAGATGGTAAAGGAGAAACAAACAAACAAACAGAAGTCTTGGCATAAATATTAACAAAATAGGAAATATCAATTGAGACTATAATTCTCAGTCCTGACAGCCCAAGGGGGAGGGGTAGCTCTAAAATAATGATAATAGATCTAAATAGGTGCAAAAGGGTAACTCAAGACAGCCCAGGATCAGAAGAAGCCTAAATAAAATAGAAAAAGGATCAGCATGAAGGGAAAATCTTGAAAATGAACCAAAATAATGATAGCTGCTAAGAAACCTTATTGAATGTCAGGGGTTGAAAATAATGATATGATGGCCCAAAATAAGGTATCAAAAGCAGAATCCTAACACATCTTGGCTGATTAAAATAGTACCTTATAAATTGGGGCTCGCTGGATGATCTCTAAGGGTTTAAAATGTGCTTGGGTGGGTCAAGATAGGGGAACAGTTCAGATTTCTGTCAGGGCATTAAATTCTTTGTAGCCATCTTGTTCCTGACCCCTCATTTCTAGGATCCAAGGTTCAATGGGGTGAGATTGATTTGGATAATTTTGCTGTGGATAGCTGCATCCAGATACTACTGATATGCCATCTTTAGGATCCAAGCTTCCCTTGCCTTTGAAAAGAGCTTTTCATTTTAATCTGGCCTTGAAATTTTGGTGCTCTAAAAAATGTGGGCAGCCAATTTTCTTGGTAGGTAAGGGGATCTTTATTCCGCTTGTGCTGGTGGGAAACAATTCCCCCAAACATCTGCTAATCTGAGGTGATCTGTATCACTATTTAAATATCCCTGGTAATGTTGCAACCAAGGTTTGAACCTCACCTGCCAATGTATCTTACAATACACAGGGGGCGCTTGATGAGTCGCCCCTTGATGTATCTAACATTATGAATGAATCTAGTGGCAATGTCAAATGGCGGGAACTTCATCCTAATTAGGAATGTTGCCAATTCAACCTGCTGATCCCCGCACAAGTTATTCCTCAGCTCCAAACCCTACATGGAACTCCCCACTATGCCACCCCCTTGTGGCCTTGTGGCTTTCCCATATAGTATATTAATCACAATATTCTACAATAAACGATACCTTATTCTTATTATTCTGTCCTTTCTATTGGGCTGTTGTCTTCCCCAATTCCAAATACTGAATCCTCATTGGTTCAGTTGCAACAGTGGTAGCAGAAGTAGGTTCTAACCTATTTCAAAAACAAAATTCCCCCCAAGAAAGGACAGAGTACGGGCCACATGGCTACTCCACAACAAGAGACGTTCCTTCCAATCCCCAAGGGGGACATTCCCAAAGGATATGTCATCTATCAAGACCAGTTAGTTCTCACCAGTGTATACAATTGGCTCCGCCTCGGGCAGCGTGACGCTAGTGTCACACCGCCACAGTCAGATCTGTCCCAACGTATGCTCAACCTCCAACTAGAGTCCTTCACTGGCGGTGTCAAAGGAGCTGACATTGTCAGTTGGCTCCAGTCCACTGAAACGCGCCTTTGTATCTGTCAGGTTCCTGAGTCCATGTGGGTTGCCACTGCATCTGGCCGCCTTACAGGGCCCGCCTCTGTGTGGTTCACCAACTGGGCCAGCCAGGAATTTGACGTCACCTGGGCAACATTTTGAGACGCCACCAAGTCCCGGTATAGCAAAATCTTCTCCCCCATTATCTTAGGGACTCCCCTCCTAGCCATCAAACAGACCGGTTCCGTCCCTGAGTATCTTGCTGTGTGGCAACAAGCCCTTGCCGCCGCCCCCAAAGCAGTGACCAATGGGAACGCCATGTTGCTCACTCTCATTGTCAATGGGTTAAAACCCCATATTTGCAAGTGGGTTCCCGTAGGCCGCTGCACCTCTATTGACAAGTTTTATAAAGCCATTGTAGAGGCCAGTAACCAGGCTTCAATGGGCTTCCGCCGCACCAACAATACTCCACCCCAACCACATCCTGCACCTAGCAATGGTCAAGGTCAAGTGAGACGTCGCCAACCTTGACAGCAGGAAGGTGCAGCTAAATGCCCCCGCGAGGGGGGAGCTCCAGCTAGCGCTAATCAAGGACCAGGGAAAAGCCTGGGGGTTGTAACAACAAGAGGCCCTACAACCCTGACTGACCCGCCCTCTCAGCCCTTGCTTACAAAGAACTCCTGCAACTACAATCTTCACAAGGTCAAAACCCTAGACGTCTTTCAGGTCCATAGCAACGACCCTGTGCTGCAAGCCGCTCATTCCGCAAATAAAGTAACACACTTGTCCTATCCCTTCTGTTTCCGTGGGAACACCCACAAGTTACTGGTAGACACCAGGGCTAATCACACCATGGTAGATCAGGCGTTCACTGAATCTCAACAATTAGACCAAGTACCCAGCAGATTCAAAGCAGTACGTGTAGCTGATTCCTGCAGAATTGCCATCACCCATGAGATGGTACCCTTCTCCGTAAGAATGGGGAACATCCAGGTCAAGCTCTCTGGATCAATCATGGCAGGCCTCAGCCACGATGTAATTGCTGGCCTTGACTGGCTCTGACATAACTGCCCTTACATTGACTGGGATACCTCTGTCATCACCCTCAATAGAAATGGGGTGGGTTTTCAGATTTACCCCATGGAAATGAACAAACTACTACATGACACTGTGTTTGTCAGAATGACGGAGACAGGCTCATACAATTTCAAGGGGGGAACTAGACTTTAACCAATATTCAGTTGAAGTTATCCGGGCAGAACCATCTGCAGTCCCTCCCTTGTCAACATCACCACCACCAGCGCTAGCTGCACTCCTTGAGGAGTACAAGGACATATTCAGTGAAACACTCAAACAACTACCTCCACCCCGGGAGATCCAGTACGCTGTACAACTTCAAGGATTGTTACCTAAAGCACGACCATTATACCGTATCACACCAAAGGAAGATGAAACCCTCTGCCAGCACCTTGTGGACGCACTTGATAAGGGATTCATTTGCCCCTTGCTCTCTCCATATGGGGCGGCAGTCTTCTTTGTAGCTAAGAAGGATGGGTCTCTTTGCCTGGTCACAGACTACCGCGCCCTAAATGAGGTGACAGTTAAAAATAAGTACCCCCTGCCGCTGATTGACGACCTGTTTGATACACTTGCTGGCGCAAAGGTCTTTAGCAAGATCAATCTCACCGCGGGGTACAACCAGGTCCGCATTGCACCAGGGGATGAGGCAAAAACTGCCTTCCGCACACGCTACAGGTCGTTTGAGTGTCGTGTCATGAACTTTGGAATGACTAACACTCTCTCCACCTTTGCCATGTTGATGAACAAAGTCTTTGAGGAACTGATTGGGAAGTGTGTGGTGGTGTACCTTGACAACATTATTGTCTTCAGTCAAGATCAAACCACACATCTCCAACACCTCTGTGCTGTCCTCAACACCCTTTGGGAAAACCAGCTAAAAGCTAAACCCTCCAAATGTGAGTTTCTCAAGTCAGAGTTGTTATTCCTTGGGCACACCATTTCTTCCCAGGGGATAAAGCCTGATCCTGCCAAAATCAAAGCAATCACTAGCATGCCGCCCCCCACAGATGTGGGCCAAGTGTGAACATTCTTGGGCATGGTTGCCTACGTACGCAAGTTCTGTCAGGGATTCCTTCCCTGACTACCTTACTTTCATTGACAATCTTGGGAAAGAGATAATTAAAAATCAACATCAGAACCAAGGGATTGAAGACACACAATTTAAAAATAACACAACAAGGTCAACAATTCCAGGTAATTGTTTGGATACTTCCAAGACCCAGATTTGAACCCAGGACGCTGTAAATGAAGAGTTAGTTAAGACCGGGACATCTTATAGCTTTGTTTTACCTTTTTATATTCATCCTATTGAATTGAATTTCGCTCTTGAAAAGCCTTTCAGATTCAAAAACGTTAATCAACTAGCAAACGTCACTTACCGCTCAACTCCTGATTGGCTGGATCCAGTAACCCGCTCTATTTACAACCCGCTCTCAAAGGATATGGCTCCGTACATGGAATCAACCCATCTTCTGATATTACACCGCTTAATTATAGACCACTTGCTTGTATTTTTGTGGCTGATCCTGGTAAAACAATATGAACTTAAAGATTAAGGTATTTTAAAATCTAGTCAGATATGCCGCAAATCACAATCTTCATGTAAATCCTCTCATATCTCAAGAAACTTCTCCCATATTTTCTTCAGCCATGATTTTAAGCCTATTTAAAGGCCCAAACTTATTCATTTCAAATTGTTCCAACAATAAAGTCTTTTACTCTTCTAGCTACTCATCCACTTTTGATAACACTCCTTTTCTGAAGCCATGAGAGGAATTCTCTTCCTATCTTGGTTTCTAGCCTACTTCTTGTCCAAGGTGTTCACCTTGGAAAACCCAACTCCAACAACCAACTGGTATAATTCCTCCCCAGATGACTCCCACCAGAAGGAATCCCTTGCCAATGGATGGTTCAAATATCCTTCTGGACATTGGGGACGTAAATTTCACTATGGTTGTTAATTTGCTCCCCCACCCACTGAACCTACTCTGGTTAGACCTTACGCTTCCTTTTACCTCTTGACGTACTTGGTGGGCTACTATCTACTAGGGCAATTCAGTTCTATGTTTGGAAGGTTCGCCTATCTAGGACAGCTTGGGCATCTTGCAATGTTCACAGTTCCTATTGGTTTGGTCATAGCAGGATTAAATGTAGGGGCCTTGGCCCATCAGCTGGGAAGTTTATTCCCTGAAAAGTGGGTCCCTGACAAGTTCATCCCCAATTGTGGGGAACTAATTGCACCTCTCACTGAGCTCCTCAATACCAGACAACACTTCTATTGGACCCCCGCCAGAGATCAAGCCTTTGAGACGTTGAAGCAAAGGCTCACAACAGCACTAGTACTGCAGTTCCCCAACCAAAACTGACAGTACAAACTTGAAACTGACGCCTCTGACAGGGCCATAGGGGGCGTGCTAAGGATAGAAACGGATGATGGCATCTTCCTTCCCGTAGCATATGAATCCAGGAAGCTCACCAACTTGGAACAACATTATCCCATCCATGATAAAGAGCTGGCAGCCATTGTACACTGCGTTGAGAAGTGGCGCTGCTACTTGGAAGGTGCGACATTCCCACCCCGCGTTCTGACAGACCATAAGTCCCTCCAATACTTTGACACACAATCCTATTTGACACGCCGCCAAGCAGGATGGGTTGAACGCCTGTCCCCCTATCAATTATGCATTGAATATAAGCCTGGGAAAGAGCTCGTTACAGCTGATGCTCTTTCACAACTCTACGTAGTGTCCATCACTGGGGACGACGGTCTGGACCCTGACTGGCCCATGCTCTACCTGCGCCCTGAGGCAACCCGCTACAAGGGCCTTAACTCAATCACCATCTCCAAGCTGAAGGATAACGAGAGTCAATTCACTATTGATGCTGGAAACGTCTGTCACCAAGCAGAGACAGACGAGAAGACGCTGTATATTCCCACTACACAATGAGGAGACACCATCTTACACTACCACCGAATCTTGGGACATATCAGAGGGCGTAACCTCTTCAAGATCATGAAACAAAAGGTTTGGTGGCCACGCATGCGCCAAGACATCTTTGACCTCCTTGAGACATGCGTATTGTGTGAAAAGAATACGGCCAAACCTGCACCTCCTAAGTCTGTCCTACCATTAAGGCTATGGAACCCTTCAAACAGTGGGCCCTCGACATTGTGGGGCTGCTTCTCAAAGACAGACTAAGTAAAAGGTATATTATCACCGCTATCAACTATTTCACACGTTGGCCAGTGGCCTGGGTCACAACCAACCACACTGCCACCACCGTTACCTGCTTTATTGGCAAGGAGATTGTAGCTTGCTTTGGGCGACCCAAGCATCTCATCACAGATGGTGGGCCTGAACTTGTGGGGCATGTCGTGAAGGCATACTGTGTCAAGAACGCGCTCCAGCATATAGTCACAACCCCCTACCATCTGCAAGCCAACGAGCACGTGGAACAGTTAAACGGCTCCCTGGTTCAATTAATTGCCAAGCTCTCACAGGAGCATCCTAATACTGTGTGGACTGAACATCTTCCCACTGCCCTACTGATCCTGCGAGCAAGAATCAACAGGGGCACTGGGTTCAGTACTAACACCCTGGCCTTTGTAACACCTGACGGTCTGACAGGGGTTGAACAGGGGAAACTACGGTCCAAGGTTCCCGACAAACCCCCCTTAGTACCAACTCCCTCCCTAGACCAATGGCGCGCCAAAGCCCGGGAGATCAAACACAAGCGGATTGCAGGGGGGACAAAACACCTCGAAGCTAGATACGCCGTAGGTGACCCCGTCTACACCCTCAATCCCAATTCTGCCAAATTAGAACCCAACCACCTAGGGCCCTTCAAGGTAACTGCTGTCTATGACAACCACACCTACCAACTTGAGGATGCCCAGGGAAACACCAAGAAACTTCACCACGGTCGCTTGCACCCCTGTTGTGCCATCCCCACACAAAGGTTGTTCGTGTGGACCTTCCCAGACCTTCCATAGACTCCAGTCCTGGTGTCTGACGACAAGCAGGGGGCAAGGGGGGTGGTGCAACTGAGGTTCAAACCTCGCCTGCCAACGTATCTTACGATACACAGGGGGCGCTCAATGAGTCACCCCTTGACATATCTAACATTATGAATGAATCTGGTGGCAATGTCAAATGGCGGGAACTTCATCCTAATTAGGAATGTTGCCAATTCAACCTGCTGATCCCCACACAAGTTATTCCTCAGCTCCAAACCCTACATGGAACTCCCCACTATGCCACCCCCTTGTGGCCTTGTGGCTTTCCCTATATAGTATATTAATCACAATATTCTACAATAAACGATACCTTATTATTATTATTCTGTCCTTTCTATTGGACTGTTGTCTCCCCCAATTCCAAATACTGAATCCTCATTGGTTCAGTTGCAACAGTAATAAGTTCATAGCATGCCCTGCTGACATTTTATATGGTTAGTAATTTGGTACCCTTCCTATTTGCCATCCAGAGAAGTTGTTGGTTATAGTTGCTTCCCAGGGCTCTGGGATAGACTACCATTATTCATCCTATAAGCCTAACTGCAGGTTTGACATGACCTTGATCCTATTGAAGAATCTTATTTTAGTTTTCCTCCCACTATGGGAGACCCCTGGGATTTCAGACTACTGGTGAGTGAGCACAGTGGGTATTGAACCCATCACCCTGAGTTGCTGTGCCATAAAAAGGCTTCCCCTTCACAAACAATGTGTGTTGAGGCCTTGGTGCACTACCCCAAAGGGCTTCACTGTACACAGAACATGCTGGACTCAAGTGGTACCAAGTCTTTTAGCACCTTGACTGATGTAACAGGACAAACATGCATATATATAGCCTGTGGGCAAATGGGAGATTTGAAGAGATTAACCCCAGGAGAAGCTGATTTATATTTTTCAGTGGCACCTGAAATCTGATCCATACACCATGTTCATTGGGAGTCTGACAGTGCACACCATGTTTTCACTATCCCTTGTACTAGTAAGATATTGGCCAAGTGTTTACAGTAGAGGGCCCAGAGGAGGTGAAAGTTCATAGCCACCTCTACCAATGAGAATCTTCTTGCCAAGACATTTAGATACTAGTGAAGCAGTACTCAAGTTCCCCACCCTTCAATCTATCGTACAGCTAAGGTTTAGGGTTCAATATGTAATTATTTAGCAAGCTGTGAAGAGGTATAAGGGGGATGTAGTCCAAGCTGCAATCAGCGTATGGCTGCATCGATATACCACTATAGTTGTGGTTACATTAAGCTGGCCAAGGCCTAGCATCCTGATTCTTGGAAACGAGCTGGATTTCAACCACCGATTCCAAAGCTGGTAGCTGTTAATTTTGTTGGAGCGCGGGGTTTTTCCACATGTGAATGTCAGCGATGGTGAGGCTATCCAGAACACTTGTCAGATTTAAAGTAGTTAATTATGAGGGGGTTGATACTAGATACAAGTTTCTTGGTATACAGGCTTCGTTTCCTTTGTTGGTTCAAACTGGTTATGCAGCGGTGGCGGGTAAACGATGTTTGCTCTGAGCATTCGGGTTATCGCCCGGAGGGCAGCTTGGGTTCTTAAAGCAACTTACTTGATCATTGCCTGGCTTGGGGAAGCAGTTTGCGGTTCGATCTGAGCCATGATTAGGGCTGCTTCGGCCAGTTTCTAGCTCTGAGTCACTCGTTTCAAAGAGTTATTTAAAAATATTTAAATATTAGGTAATCCCGTTCTGATTGTAGCTGCCCAGAGCCGAAGCATCCCTAGCCATGATTGATCGATCGATGGCTAGGCGGAAAATAGTTCTTAGCATGGCCTAAAACAATTAGATTTGTGCCCAAATGGAACTTTGGATCCAGGAACATGATTGGATTGATGCATTTGACAGTGTGTTTGCTGCTGTTTAAAAGACGTTTGATAGGAAGTTCACGAGTTGAGCAGCAATTTAACATTTTGATAAATTCTAAACTAAACCTAGTTTTTAAAACGCCAACGACAAGTTGGTTGAGTTCAAAGGAACATTTATCGTTTAAAAATATCACTTTAGAGTGCAATTTATGTAAATGGCTGGTAAGGGATCGCCACAGCTTAGGAAATAAAATATTTACTTATCAGGGGTAGTAAATAGCAGTTGCAACTATACGCGATAGGCAAGCGTAGGTTAAAGTTTAGTCAATCGCAGCTTGGTTCTTACCTTAGCATGACATTGTGGTGGCTTGGCTTGTCCTTAGCGACGGTGGCCCACGCGGCTATCGTCACCTACAACTTCACGATCACCATGGAGATTCCGAAATCAAAGTGCTACACCTCGCCCCAAATCCTCATCAACGGGGCAACTCCCGGCCCTACCATCCACGTAACTGATGGCGACACCCTTGTTATCAACATCTTTAACCGCATGGCCAAAGAGGAGTTCACCATGCATTACCATGGCCTGCATCAGAGGTCCACTCCATTCTATGACGGAGTGCCCGATATGACGCAAACCCCCGTCAAGCCAGGAAAGGACTACCAGCAGCGCATCATCATTGACCAGTCCGGCTCATATCTTTACCACTCCCACACCAAACTGCATGCCACAACCGCATTGGGCGCCCTCATCATCAAAGAGAAGACCCCTCCCCCCTTCAAGTACGACGAAGAGCTCTTGGTCTTCCTAACTGACCGTGTGTTTGCCACCCGTGCCAGCGGCCTAAACTACATGGGACACATGTCCAGCGGCATCTGGTTTAACGGCGCCCCTGGCATCGCCGACAACAACACGCGTGCCTCTAATCCTGCATGCAAAACCACCATGTTTGTTGTTGAACCCAATAAAGTATACCGAATGCGCGTCATCAGTGGCACCACCCTATCCTACGCGTCCTTTGCCATTGCCGGCCATATGCTGGAGGTAGTTGAGGCTGAGGGCTTCTATACAACCCCCGTCAAGCTTGACAAGATCCCTTTGCATTCAGGACAGCGCTACTCCATCCTTCTGCGCACCACAAACACAGCTCGGCTTGACTTCCGCATGCACACCCACACCATGAACAAGGACGGCACTACAAGCCTGCATGGTATGACCCTGCTACGCTACTCTGCACCAGCAAAGCCAGACCGCATTGGCTCCAACGACCGCTACAGCCCCTCCCAGATGCCCTACTCAGATTCACGCCTGACAGCCCTTGGCGAGGTGCCACTGAGTGGGTCCCGCCTGCCGTTTGACGTGGACTGGCCAATGGACTGGCGCACAACCAACCTTGGTGAGCGTGCTGCATCCAGCCTGTTCACGCCTCTCGTCCCTAACCCAGCACCGCCTCCGGTGCGCCGGCTGTACTACCGTGTCACCCACGAGGAGCGTGAACCAGAAGAAACTCCCCGCTGGTTCGTTAACAACGTCACCATCAAGCACCCTGCAGTTAACCTAATAGCCGAGGCCTACAAGAACACAACCCATGCCCATGACGAGACAAACTATCGCCTTGAGCATCTTGACGGCAACCAAGTGATCGAAGTTGTAATCCAAAACACTGTGGACATGGTGGGGGTATGCGACAACCACCCATGGCATCTCCATGGCCATTCCTTTTGGGACATGGGATCAGGCCCAGGGAAATTCTCCCTTGAAGAGACCCAAGCCTACTCCCCCTCCCCAATCCTAAGAGACACCTTTACATTTGCCCTCAACCTCCCCCAATCCGGCCTCAACCACCGCGACGACTGCGGGTGGCATGCTGTCCGGTTCCGCACCGACAACCCTGGGCTCTGGATCTTCCATTGCCATATCCTCCAGCATCTGGACTACGGCATGGTTGTCTACTTTGCCGAAGACCCTAACAACCTGCCCGCCCTTCCCAGCGACATCACTAATATGTAGTAGACGCCCTAATAAATATTTAAACCATCGCAATAAAACTCCCCATCTATTCCGACCCTTGCCATGAACCTAGCCAATCAAATCCATCCCCAACTGATGACTACCCAATAACCTTTAAGATATCAAAATTTCATTTATCACCTCTCTCTCAAATCCATAAATAACAAGAGACCTGCCAGTGCCCTGCTGGAAACACTTTAACCCTAAGCACAACCATGTAGACCTGCTGTCGCAGCTGAACAAATTCAAATTCAGTATTTGGATCAGGGAAGACTACATTCCAGAAAGAAGACAGAGATTCAGAATAACACATCGTAAAAGGCTGCCACAAGGGGATGACATGATCCATATATGGTTTGAGCTTATTGAGTGAGCTTGCTCCTTATTAGGAAGTATTGTCCCATATTTTGACATTCAAGGACAGTGGTGGAAGATTATTGGATACATTATGGGTCAGCTCATTGAGCAGCCCTGTGTACCATAAGATATGTTACCAGTTGAGGTGTTAATCTCAGTCCCAACAACTGGTTGTGATACTGCACTCAGATAGGTTACTCCCCTATCCATTTTGAGCCTGATCCAAACAGCCAGCTCCCTACACATTCCAAGTTTATTGATCAAGGAATCAGAATCCATCTACCGTATTCTGGTCCTCTCTATATCTCCTGCTCTTTTCAAGCTCACGGGAAGATATTTTCTACAATCCAATTCCCAGGGTTATTGGATGACCACCCTTGCTCATCCCTGAAACCCAACTTACCGCTAGTGCAAACCTAAACTCTCCCATTAAAGAGACCCCCATCATGTTCCCTTGAATATTGCCACCAAGTTCACAGCACAAAAAAGTCAAAAGCAGGCCAGAACTAGTACAGAAAAGGGAACCATAATTCCCAGAAGATCTTCAGGTGCCTTTAAATATAGAAGGGTGCCTCTGATATCCTGGATAGGAATCCTGGGCATACCGCTTTAGCCCAACTGATTGTTGCCCCCATGCATCCCTGTAAAAGCATGATCCAGAACAGAGCCAAGGGGATCTTATCCCCACCCCTAACTGGATCAAGGTTACTCCCCCCTGCAGGCCAGCATATCTAGAGGGATACATGGCTGATTAATCTGGGAAGGCATGCAATTGCAGATTTAATCAAGGTCCCATCTGAATCAGCCCTTCTAGTGAAAGTAGGGTCAAGGTTAACTAGCTGGAACCTATTTCCCAGCAGTCCCAATAATCTTAAAGCTGGCCCTTACCAGCAAAAGCAGCTGTGGGATGCTTGGAGGGCCAAGTTCAGGGCCAACCAGAGCCTTTCAGCAGGGGAGCTGTGGGGGATTTAGCCATGCCATCCCATAGGTATTGGGAATCCTGGATCAGGAAAGTCTCTAGATCCTGGAAATTAGGCATAATGGATGATGCTGGGCACCAATGATGCCTATGCGGCTGTGAAGCTACTGTAGATAGATGCATAGCAGAAAATATGAGGGGTGCAGATCAAACCATTGAGCTTAGTATCTCATCTAACTCCAGAGCCACTTCATTGTCCAAAATTTCAGATCTTAAGGGATTATCCCAGGAGAGATAAAATGTACCCCAAGCTGGGTCAGAATGAACATGTACCTAGTGCTTAGGGGTTATATCAATCCCTAGATGATTCATAACCCCAAGCTGGGGGTCAGGAGGCTTAAACTTAGGCTATACCCCTGGCTTGGGGAACAGAGGATAGAAGGGGATATCAATTACTCCCTAATAGTTGGATCTAACTGGCTCCACTGCTAAGCTATATAGTCTTTTGATATTCAATAGGTAGACCATCTTCTTACAGAATATCTAATGCCTGGCTTTGGCAGGGTTGCAACAAAAGTACATAAAAGCTCACATCTACCCTCATAGCTCTGGCATGATGATGGTAAGCTGGGCTCACCCTTTTTTACCAATGTACCATGACCAGCCCAAGCCATACTCCCTGGCTTAATGTTGTGAATCACATTATTCATGCTCTTTTGATTTTTCCTTTGACAGAGTCGCATTTTGAGTGTGAACCCCTTCATTACCTTTTTTCTGGTAGCACAGTTGATCCTTGGCCCACTTATGAGAGTGTCCAGAAATCTACATCTCTGTCTACTGGTTTGTGGTAAATGCCTGCCATATATGATCCATTTCAATCCATCTGAAAAAAGCTCCATTCACATCTTCTCTATATGATTCTTGCTGTAATTTGGCCCCATCTCCCTAGCCGTGTCTAGGGGATATTTCAGATACTTACTGTTCCCTGGGTCCAAATTAGATCCCTCATTTGTCCCAGACAGCTGACCTTTTGCTTGGTACAGGCCTGGTCCTGCTTCCAGGGGTTCCTGGTGTATCTCTTGGCCAGGCCCAAGATCGTGGCACTTGACCTCACATGGGCCAACCGCCCAGCAGTTGTACCCCTTGTAGACTTTTTTTGAGCTGCATCATAATGAGATAGTGCAGCTGCTCTGCCCATACCAAAATAGGTATTAGATCTGCTGGTTGAAGATTCTCTGTGTATGGGGGTAATACTCTGGGGTTGCTATTGATAAAGGACAGGGTTTATGGCGGGGGAACCTGTGGTTGTAAAGCTCACTGTCCTGATAATTGGAACACACTTCTCTAAAGCTTGTTGGGCCCTGAAGATGGGGGGGGACTGCTGGAATGACCTGACTGGATGAGACCACAGGAACTGGTGCCTCTAACCCCTGTTGGTCAACTAGAAGGTTGACCAATATGTAGGGATGTGCTTGATGGGGAGCTGTTTATGCTGCAGGTTCAGAGCACAACAGCAAAACTACAGGACTATCAGATCCAGGAGCTGAATCCCAGAAAAAGGTCGCCAGAAAGTCATCTGGGATAAAGCTAGGAGATCTTATGAGATCCACCATCTAACCCAGCTTCCTTGCTTAATTTGGATATGAAGGGTTTGAGCCTTGAGTGTAGATAGTCTGACTAACTTGAGACAAAAATTTTCAAGAGGATGAAGGATGCAGGGATTAAAAATGAGGGGTCCCAGGGTATGATATTATACTCTCTATAGGCCTAACCAGCTATGGGCACCCTGAAACAGCTAACAGACCTGGAAATGTGGGGCTGTCAAATCCAAGAGCCAGGTTTCACACCCTAGCTGAGGCAGATCAAAAACCAACCCAGTCAATGGTCAACTTAAAGTAGAAATCAGAGGATATGATATGGATCTGCTCCAACCCCTTTAGGGATTTCTGGAGCTATTGAGAGACACTAAATTTTATTCTTGGGAGGCCTAAGTTGGGCCATCCAACGTTTGCTGGATTGGACATGCTTGGCAATAAAATCTACCAGAATGTACTGTTGAAACAGCAGACTCAACCCACCAGCAAGGTTCCAACTAAGCAGGTTTATGACCTGCAACTCAATCTTCCAGTGACCTGTAGCCAAACTAGGAAGTCAACTCAAATTACCAAATCCATCAACATGAATAAACAATGATCCTTTACAGTGGATACCTTGGTTTGGCGCTTGACTCATTATCAAGATCAAGCCACCCCCTTCATCATCCAACCATGTGATCAACATAATCATGTTCATGTTATCCTTGATTCACAATAACTATATAATCACTAGCTCTCAATAAAAATTATTATCTAGCTTCTAAATACTTTCCTCTTGTAACTCTGCTAAAACAGCACAGTTACAACAGTACCCTCCTCTTACTAGGTCCAGTTTTTTATTGAAAAGTTATCATGTCTTACTTTAACAGAAACAAAATCAACCAGATGCTCCCTGGGCTCAATACAGTCATACAGGACCAATCTGGGTCTGTAAGTGGTGAATTCTCTGTCAGTGGCAACTCCCAACCTGTGGACCCCTCTGCAAGCACTGCCCAGGAGTATGCTTATCAGCTTCTTGAGGGTATTTACATAGGAAGGAGTTAGCCTTGAATTCTATTTGAGCCAGCTCTTGAAAAGATCTAAAATGTGGCAAGCTAGAGAGTGCAACTGCTACTATTTGGGTAGGTTAAGCAGCAGTTGTTATCTAGAAGCAGAACCCTTTGTAAGATTTGGCAGCAATGAATTAGGCATATAAAATTAGCTTAATTACTCTTATAATTTATAGGGATTGTGACCATACTACAGTCACATTGAGCTGTGGTTTCACAAAGTGGTTGGATTGTGTTGATTTTCATTAGTTGAAATTCAAACAATAGGATTGGCCTTGGAGAGATTTTCCAACACAGTAATGGAATATCAGGAATCAATCAGGCTTTACTAATTTAGGGACAAAATGAATAATCTGAATGACTCAGATTATGAGACTAGTTGTCTCAAACCAATTAATTAACCATGAAGATTAATTGATACCCAGGAATCAATTAGGCTGTACTAATTGAGGTCCAAAAGAATAATCTGAACAATTCAGATTATGATACTAGGTATCTCAAACCCAATTTATTAACTTGGAAGGCTAATTGATACCCAGGAATATGGTTAATGGGATTTAATCATAGGGCTAAAATGGACTTGACTGTGTCAAGTAAAGACTTGTTGTCTTCAAAAAATTTAATTAACTAGGAAGGTTGATTAATATATATTAGGGAATATGATTAATGTGGATTTAATTATATTATTTAATTGCCTTGACTGTGTCAAGAAGTTTGGTTGAGGTTAACCAAAAGTAAACCCCCAGATTGTGGTTTTAAAGCCCCATACTGGCAAGTTTATTAGGTTAGAAGCTCTGTCCCGCCACCTAATTAATTTTTAAAGCACTGAGGCGCCACCCAGTGCAGGTTTCAGGCGCTAGGGAGCTGTGACGCTGCATAGAAAGTTCCTGGGCGCTGCAGTGGTGCCTGGTTTGAGTTTCAAAGTGCTTTAATGGGTTTTTAATGCAAAAAACAACTAAATGTAGACAATGATGGCTGGGCATTTAGGTTTGATAAGCTGGTTCCCAGTTGAAACAGGGATAGCTTGGATCAGCAATATGTATATTCCACAGGGTTTTGGCGCTGGAAGTCTATAATGCTTCAAGCCAAAACAATACATTTCCATGGAAGGAATTAGGTTATTTTGGAATGTATTGGGCACATTTTTATAGGTTAAGAGTTTGAAAATATTTTTGGTAAAGGTCTTAATTGAATGATGCTGTTGTATCATAAATCACATGATAGAAATACAGGTGTGATTCCAGAACTGGAGGGGTTTTCAGCCAATCATACCTCAATTGGTATATAATAGAAACATGATAATGATTAATAAGGATACTGGCAATTTTGACACTTTCCCCTCAATCATTTTATGTTGTACATTTTTGGCTTTTGACTGAAAGAAGACTACCATGGAATGAAAGAGATGGTCTGCAGCTAAGACTATGGGAAGTGAAAATTGTGGAAGTGATCACCAGATGGCAACAAGATTAACACTAAGATTGCTTGCCTGAAATCTGAGCTCATTGAAGCTTATAAAAAGGATTCCCCATCAAACCGTAAAAGAGTCAGACTGGGATAATGAAGAAGCAAGCATGAATTTCCTGGATCCTCTACAGGGATCACACTCTAATTATAAAATGGGAGCTAGAAATATAACCTTGTTATTAATTAAAATAAGGGGTATTTATAGTCTTTGCAGGATGTCAAGATTGTGAGAGTTATCTGGGTATATTTGTGTTATTCTCCATAGTGGTTGTAGACAAGGGGGTTTGATGAAAACTAAATCCATTGAAGTTATCACTTTTTTAGCTGTCACCCTTGAGGTTGATACCTTTGAGGCAGATCTGGAAGAAGTTGTTTGATCTAGAATTTTTTTATCAAAGAGGTTGGTATCTGCTCTGATGAAATTCTTATTAGACAAGAATGGTTTCCAAGTTGAGTTGATTCCTGAGCCAGGAGGTCTATTTGATCTCCCATAATTTCTGTAATCTCCAAAAGGTTTCTTTCTCCTACTTTGTCTATTATTGCTCTTTTTGTGCATCATGAACAGGCCACTGCCAACCAGAACCATGTTCTAATACTAGCACTGAGCAGCAACCAACCAATCCAGTATGTCACTCAGAGAATTTTAAATCCTGAAATGACCAATCAGTTGGCAGAATTTAGCTCCAAAAAAGAGCATGACTAACTTCAGCAAGCAGTCTTATTGATACAGAAGAAAATTCATAACCCTCAAACTGTGCAAAAAAAATGGTTAAAAACAAGAGATAGTGTGATTATCTGCATGTTGAGTGGTTTTGAAGGTGCGGGCTGATATTGGCCAAGTAGAGAATATTTGCCTGAGAGAGGTAAATGTTTGTGGTTTTTTTTTGGTCAGCTGTGATAGCTGGGATTTTTCTCAGCCAAGGTAGCTGGGGTTTGGTTTTTTCCTTGGGGTGTTAGTAAGGTGGCTCCTTGCTAGTGCTTTGAAAGGATAGAGAAGTTGTTTACCCTGGATGAATATGCTGAGGTAGCGCTGAAATCCTGGTCCCAACTGGGGTGAGAATACAGTTGGGAACCTTTAACTAGGATGGAGGTAGATTTTATCTTTCTATGACTTTGGAGTAGCTTTAAGGAAGTATTAAAGTTACTGGGCAAGCATATATACAGTAGTTAAAAATATATGGTTCTAATCAAAAATACTTTAACTTTAAAGTAAATGGATTCAGAGTTTTTGTAAACTCCAATTCAGGTGAGATTAAGAGATCAAATAATTTAAGAATTTTTGGTGAGCTGGAAAAATTTAAAACAAGAAACATGATATCACTAACACAGAATAAAAAATTATATCAAACATCAAACAGCATAGTTCAAACTAAAAAAATGACTTGGTACAGCAAGTGAATTAGATTGATATTGTTCTGGAATACATTATAATCCTATCAGGATTCAGATGAGGTACCAACATAAGGGCTAAAATAAAACAAAAATAGAGTAATCTAGAAACAAGATTTCACAAACAGAAAACAAAATGAAATCATGCAAGATATGTAGTATGTGCACCCTAAAATAGAAAAAGAACATTTTAGCAGCTAATCAACAGTCATCAAATTTGGGACAGAGACATTTTATTGATTTTAAAGGCTCTTTATTTTGTGTAATGGTTTCAAGAACTATACAAATATGGGCGTGTGATTAGAATAAAAAAGACCATAAAATTTTAAGCTTCTACTTTTAGTGATTTTTTACTGGGTTTTATTTTACTACTAGGTGGTTGCCCTGTCTAAGGACAGAATTAAAGTTAAATTTAATAAATCAATTAAATGTATTTTATTGTATTTTTAGGCTTGGATTACTTATCACATGTTTAATTAAAATTTTATTTGATTTCTTTATTTAAGGGTAATTTCAACTATATTTATTTAAAATTAAAATTAAAATTGTATATTCCAAGTATAAATAAAAACTAAAACTAAATAAGTATAGTATCACTATTAAGTTTAGTAAGGCTAAACTAATTATTTTAAATTTTAATATTTGATTTTTAAAGCCCATCAAAATATAGAGCTGATCTGCAGCTTTAAAATAAGCTATTGGGCATCAAAATCAGCTTAATATTCACTGAGATACATTGATTTGGGTTCTTTAGTGTGCATTAAAAGTAAATTTAGATAATATCAAATCGAGTCCAAGCCTTTGATTATGACGTGAACCCGATTCCAGCACTTAGCTATATATTTCAGCTTCTAGAGCAGCTAGAGCTATCATGTTTAGTACCATTTTGATCAGAATCATCTGAAAAATTGATCTACGTCCGATAATTCCATGAAAATCATTATATTGAAATTTAATTTCATTATAGCCTTTTTACTCCACTGATGTTCTTTGGGATGAAGCTGTGGCAAGCAAGGTTTACTCTGAAACAATATGCAGCCACTTGGATCAGCTGATGCATCCGAGCAAAGTTTTCTATTATTTCACTTTGGAATAAATAGATTCAAAATTTGCAAGCCAACCATCCTGTACTTAAACTAATTTTTTCAATTTAATATATTTAAAACTGATCAAGCTCTCTTTTCATTGGTCAATTCAATCATCAGCAGAGTTTAAACATCCAATCATATGAAAGAATCTCAAACAATTGCTGCTTTCTTTCCCATTTTAATTCACCCATTCTAGAGTCAGACAATCTATACAGATAAGCCACTTTAATATGGTTGAATGGGGGTAGATATTAATTTAAAATTTAAGTAATCAAATTTAAATTTATTAAAGTTTGAGTGGCTTATATTTCAGTTCAACATGATTTAGACCACACTCCACTGAATTCAATCTGTGTACTTTCAAAGATGCATGTAAGGGATTGAATGTAAGGATGAGCCAAATTGAGCTTTTGGCGTAACAACCAACTTTTAAAATTAAATTACAGAAAAATCAATTCATTAAATCCCTTACAGCTTAAGCCCACTTGGGGTGACATTACAGATAGACTTTTATATATATTATTTATGGATACTACTGTGACAATTAGGCTCTCTGGACCTATCATGGGTGGCCTAAGCCACAATGTGGTTACAGGTCTAGAATGGCTACATGACAAATGTCCTTAAATTGACTTGGACACCTCTTTCATTACACTTAGGAGAAATCATTTTGGCTTCCAAATCTATTCTATCAAAATGAACAAGCTATTACATGACACTGTCTTTGTACATATCAAAGAAGAGGGTCCTTATGAATTTAAGGGGGGCAAGCTGGACTTTAACCAGTGCTCAATTGATGTTATTGTCACACTAGGTTCCATCATGCCAGGAATTATCCGGCCAAGTAGGAAGGCTTGAAAAGCTGGAAAACCTTTATCAAAATTGACCAAACTAATGGATTTAAATCAAACGGTCAATTAAAAATGGGTTAAAGCTGCTCCAGTCTGTCAGCTGAACCCAATTCCTCCTTGCAAATTGATGTTGATAAATTGTTGTAATTTGAGGGTCACATTACATGAGCTTGTTAATCAGCATGGTTTTCATAAATTGTTCACACAAGAGTTCTTTGCCACCTGGACCAGATACTTACTTGACAATGTGAAAGGAATAGGAGCCCAGGATTCAGGTGGTATTGCTCAGTCATTTTTTGATATATATTGAATAATTTTCACTGTTTTAACTCTAAGAGTTGAGTCTTCCCAGAAATTTACTCAATAAAAATCATTTATCCCTTGGTCTAATTTACATTTTTAAAATGCATCCTGTAGTTGAATTGTTGCAATACATTCCCTACTTTCTGATTCTGAACCAAATCATTTCTGGAAGATGGGGTCCTGCAATTGGAACTTTGTTTTTGGTGCCGCCAAATGTCAATTTCATGCCAGCCAATCTTGGAGTTCCCCTCCATTATGGAAACTGAAAATTGTGCTACTTCTCAATGCCCAGAATTTTATGCTGAAGATGTATTGATGCTTTATCAGTTCATTTATCTTGGACTACTTTGGTTAGGGTTAATTATTTTACTTAATCCTAGTATCTCATTTGGAAATTTTACAAAACAGTATTTGAAGCTGCATTGGTGGTTAATCATTAACTCTATGTGGATTTGGTGGGTGATTCCCCACCACATAGAAACAGCTTCTTATTATCCTGTTATTTCTGTCATATTACTCAACTCTTCTATATCTGATTTTTTAGAAGCAGTTTGTCATGAATTTTTGTTTCTTTTCTCCTGTTCAGCTGATTTATCTGTGTTTACCATGTTTATTTAAATCAGCTCCTTTCTGAGTTTTCAGTTTGTATTTTTCTTTAATTTGTGGTTTTCATCTCCAGTTACAGTTGTTGAGACTGAACCACCTGTTTCCTATTTCTGCTGTACCATGTCATTTTAGCGTCCAGATTATTTTCCTGCTCCACCCACTGATAAAATTTTGTGTGAAGTTTTGTCAGCTTTATCATTTTATTCTGGTTTGAGCCTTAGTTACAAATCCCAGGTTTACCACATGATGACAAAGGTTTCAGAGGATGCTTGAAAATGGTTGTTGTCTGAAGTGCAGCACAATCCACATGTTTTAACTGAAAGTGCATCTCTGTACCCTTTGTTAAAAAATTTGTGTGTATCTATTGAGGAGCTCAAATCATATTGTAAGTTGTACGCCTTCCAACAGGGTACTACTCCGCTCTCAATATTCCTTCCTCAGTTTCTTTCATACTACCGCACAATTGATGTTCCCAAGGTGAACAAACTCTCAGCATTGTGGTTAGCAGTTGTCGTGAATGCTGCCATTCAACATGTTTCAATTTCGCCTTTGATGGGTTATTTCTGGGATGAATCCCTCTCTTTTGCTTTCACTCTTTGAAATGAGTCTGACTCCAATTTGGGGAATTCAATTTTTCAGTTTCCTGACTCTGTGCAACTCACTCACCCCACTCATGCTTGTGGCAAGTGATCCTACCGTCCTGGTAGTGTTTTGTGGTATTCTCAACCATTATATATTACATTTCATATTCACCAATAAAAATTAAGTTATATTCATATTTTTGTCTTTGTGTCTCCAAGTACTTTGGCGCCTCTCTAGCCACATCTAGTAGATATTATTCAATCAGGGCCTCAAGGTAATTACATAGCCTTGCCTGACATTCTAACCAAGACTTAGTACAAATCTAATCCTAAGGTTAGTATTTCCTGTTATGTGTCTGTGCTGCTCCTCAGATCACAACAAAAATGGTGCTCACTACAGGGGCTGTAAGCCCCTTGGTTATCCCTTTTGCAACTACGTTTTCAGGACCTTTGCCTTCTCCCATACAAGAGCCAACTTTGCCTGAAATTACCAGTCCTCCTATTGAGGAAGACATTGCCAACCCGCCTATTGTCCCTAATTCACTGAACCTTGGGAATGGTCCCTACCTAGTTGCTTACCCCATGGGTACCCCTGACTTAGAACAAGTCATGTCAGTAGCCCTTGGAATAGCCCGTGAAAGAGCCATCCCTTGCCTTCAGCTGCAGTTCAGTTGAGCAGAGTATTATGAATTGATTGTGGGTCCACAATTTCCACAGAATCTCCTCTCAGTAGCTGGCTCTGCTGAGCACCTATTGGCTTCCTCTGTAAAGCCTGCCTTAGATCACCATCAAATGGTGCTAGGACTCCACATTCAAGAAATCTTGTCCCTACAAGCAGCTGTAACTAATCACTGGGACCAATTTGCTGTGTATCAACAGTGGATTCATTCCCTGTTTTTACTGGTGTCTGATAATCAGTGCAACTCTGTTACCTCCCAAACCTTCTTGGTCAATTCCATCAAGAAAATGTGCTAGTCCATCTCTGAGTATGTCAGGGAGCGCCTACATGAGTTTCACCAGTTGGAACAACCCTGGCAAACCCAAGTAGATTCCACCCTGAATGTCTATCTCACCAACTTTGAACAACTTGTGTAACAGCTCAACGAGTTCAGTGCTTACTTCTTTGATCAAATACAACAAGTGACAGCCCTTGCTACCAAGGGCCTCTGCAAGCTCAGTGAAGAGTTTGACCAAGAAAGGGTAACCACTGCCGCTGCCATTGCCAAACTTCAAGCTCAGGTAGATGAATTGTCTACCCCTAAACCAGATGCCCTGCCTTCTCCTCCATCTTATGATTTTTTGGATAGGGAGCAGAGACTATGGGATGCCATTCAATAGTTAAGAACGTCCACTTGCAGTCAGGGTTGCCCTATCAAAGCTCCTCAGCCAGATCCCAAGTGCTTGCTCTGACGACTCAAGTTGCTGAATTACAACAAGAGGTTGCTACCTTACGTGGGATGATGGCATCTGCTGTTAGTCCAACTGGGGTTATCAATGAATATGGCTGTTGCCCTGACTTTTCAAGAGCCCCCACATTTACTGTGCTAGAGAGTTGATAGCTCTAGCTAATGAAGTGGACCTCTTGAAGAGAGACCACTCTGAGCTTGATAAAGACATACAAGAACTGAGTGAAGTAATTGATTTTGTAAATGACAGGTTTTTTCCCTGCCTCTCATTGGGTCCTTCTCTTAACTCCTGTCTGGCTGAGCTTTCCACAGTAGTGACAACTCAGGGCCAGCACTTAGACTTTACTGAGCAACATACCACTATAATTAACAATTCAGCTGTCCCCACTTCTGAAACGTTGACTACTCTTGAATGAGTGTTTGTCAGCTGTGGCCCAGAAAGTCCCCTTCCAAATATGAGGTAGAATTCTCCCCTGCATAAATGTACTTGATAACAATAATGGCGGACCAACTCCCAAGGCCCACTTCAAACCTACCTTTAAGCAAGTATTTGACCCCAAAACTTCTACTATTGCAAATTTCTTCACTATCTACAAAACTGCTATGAGGAGGGCCTCTGATGAGGTTAAGAAAGAGCACATTCTAACCTGCCTACACTCAACCTGTTAAGAGGTAGTAGTGCCTGAGTTGCCCACCATTGAGACTTGGGAAAAGATGAAGCAGCTTCTAATCAGCAAATTTGATGATGGACTTAGTTTAGAAGTGAAGAAGGACGCCTTCCTGCACATTGCTTTCAAATCTAAGGAGAATCTAGCTGAATTTGCAGATAGATTCTACATGGAAGGACAACATCTGACCACAATTTGCCAGTTGACCGCACATGAAGCATAAATGGCTTGCGCTAAAGCCCTCAAGGTTAATTAACTTCTGTGTCTCCATTTTAAGGCTCACAAAGCCATGCTTTCCTTTATGAAGAGCATAAAGACTCTGTTGCAGGATATGCACCTTACTCATTCTGGGTCAGTTGTGCGGGAGAATTGTGCCGCCTCTAACTCTGGTTTGTCTTCCTATGGCCCTTGTATCCTCACCATGAACTCACAGAATCCTCCTAGGCGTCAAGTTTGCCATAACTGTGGCCAGATAGGCCACCTTTCTTGAGTCTGCACCAATTCTTGTGTTGAAGGAGCTGATCCCAAGGAGCAGGTGGGAAAAGAACATTCAACCTAGAGGCAAAGATGCTCTTGGTTGACAATTCTTCTCAGTCTCCTTCAATTCCCCCTCCATTGCTGACTCTGAGCCTTCTGACACTGAGGCTCCTCCCATCCTGCTGCTATTCCACAACATTTCTGATGGCTCTGATATGGACAACCCCAACGCCTATGGGTATTCAGTCCTTGATGTCCCCAAAACTATTACAGTTCCTTATAGGCTATGTTCTGGGAAAACTATAACAACTGCCAAGCCGTTGGCTGAAGCCAAAGAGGTTGTCTCTTGCCCGACCTCACTCAAGCTAAGAGATCCCCTGTGCTTGTAGAGTCTTCCAAAAAAGCTGCTGAGGTTGCTGATACTGTGTTCAAAAACGTTTTAGTCTTGCTTCCTCTCCAGACAGTCTATAAAAAAAACTATGGGCCTAAGATGCATGATTGATAAATGGGACAAAGAACTGGCAGAAGCCCAAGACATTATGGCCGTCCTCCCTCCTTTTGTTTGTACTACCACTTGTGTGGATATATCCATTCAAAAGGTGAAAATCAAGGCCGTCTTGGACACTGTATCTTCTGTCAATAAAGTCTCTTTGAAGCTTGTCAATAAGCTCAAGCTTGCCCCCAACCTCAACTACCACCAGTCATAAGGCAAAGCTGGGCTATCCATGAATCACGCTATAAGAGCTTACTCTGCTCTTCCCATGTGGTGTGGCAAGCTACTATTAGCTGCGCCCAGAGTAGTCTTGAAAAATGAGAGTTACAATCTCCTAGTTGGTACTCAATTCCTTAAGGAATACAATGGGATCATCAACTTAAAGAATGGATATATCTATATCTTAGGGTATGAAGTCCCTCTGATCTTTGAGGAGCCTATCAAAGTCCCCAGGAAACGCCCCAAGACATGTGCTTTAGAATATCCCACTGGTGTCTTTACCCTAAAGTACTGTACCCATTCATCCAACATTAAGTGTCCTTCCATGGCTTGCCCTGCATCCAAGGGATTCCCCTCATGAATACTTTTGCTGTGACTATTCCACCTGGATCTCAGGCTATCCTAGACTCTCAAATATCATATGAGTTACTTGAGCACATGTTCCTAGAGTTATACTCTCCTCCCTTGCTAGGATGCAACAAACCCTATCTCTGCCTGGGAATCTTGGACGTCTCCCATAAGGACCCTGTTCAATTGTTGGTTGCCAACTTAACCGCTCTAACCATGAATGTGTCTAGAGGGAGTTTTTTGGCTATGGCAAGTTGTTGAAAGCTCCTGATGTCCTATCACTAAACCCTTTTGGTATGTTCTAGGACTTTGACTTACCTGAAGACAAGCCTCAAGTCCTATCCTTGTTCACTGCTCAAGACTTTCTGTAACTATACCCATTGCAACAGGAAGAGGTGCTTGATCTGCTGGACCAGTTTTCAGAAATATTTGCTAAAGATATCACTGACTATGGTCTAGCTAAAGGCATCATTCATCAGATTGATACTGGTGACGCCCCCCTTCCGCGCTAAACCATATTGCTGCAGTTGTGTAGAAGACACTCAGGTGTTTAAAGAGCTCAAACAACTTTTAGACACTGGGCTACTGGCTCCTTCTCAAAGTTCATGGGCCTCCCCTTATTCATACTGAAGAAGAAGAATGGAGTCATCTCATTGTTATGTACTATTGACAATTGAATTATTTAACTAAAAAGTATTCCTACCCCTTGCTGTGTATTGATGATGCTCTCTGTTGCCTCAGAGGCTCCAAGCTCTTCTCTGCTATGGACCTAGCCTCTGGGTACTGGCAAGTAAATCTCTCTCCTGAGGATAGACAGAAAGCTTCTCTCATCACCTCTGAGGGATTTTTTGAGCCTACACATATGCAACAAGGACTCTGCAATGCCCCAGCTACTTTCCAACAAGCCATAGACTCCATCCTTCAAGTCTTGAAGCTTTCATGTGTTCTAGTATACCTATATGATATAATGGTCTTCAGCGCTACCTTTACTGATCACCTGGCTCACCTTAAGGAAGTTTTAATAAAGATTTGTAAGGCTGGCCTTAAACTAAAACCATCTAAGTGTGCTTTCTTCAAGGAACACCTTGAATTCTTGGGCCATGAGGTAATCCAGATGGGGATTTTCCCAATGACCAAGAAAGCTGAGGCCATTGAAAAAATTCTTCCATCTACCTCTGTAAGAAGTACAATTTTTTCTGGGCATGATGTTTACTACATACAATTCATTCCTGATTTTGCTAATACTAGTGAACCTCTAGTCCAGCTGCTATGTAATGTCCCTTTTGAATGGACCGCTAGCCAGCAGCAGGCCTTTGAGACTCTAAAGCAGAAACTCAAAGAAGCGCCCATTTTAGTGTACCCCAATTACAATAAGGAATTCATCTTTTATACTGATGCTAGTGACCTTGCTATTGGGGCTATCTTGGCTCAGCTTGACAATGAAGGTGTGGACCACCCTGTAGCCTATACTTCCCGTGTGCTAAATAAGCATGAAAAGAACTACAGTGTGACCAAGAAGGAGTGCCTTGTTGTGTTGCATGCAGTCAAGTAGTTCCACCATTACGTGTATTGCACCCATTTTACTGTGGTTACTGACCACGCTTTGCTCAAATGGTTACAACAACTTAAGGAACCAGAAGGACGACTAGATAGATGGGCTTTCCGCCTGAAAGGGTACAAATTCACTGTGCTGAATTGCCCTGTGATTCAACATCAGAATTCTGATGGACTGTCCAGAATGCCCATCCTTGCTCTACACCCTGTTGAGGCTGACAGTTTATACAAACTAATTGGATATCCTTCTTTGTAGGAGAACAAAACATAAAAAGTCTGGGTTGCCCTTTCTAAATTATTCAAAGGCACACTCATTTGTGAAAATCAGCTTTTCAAGAAAGTATGCAACCAATACCTACCTTATGTACGGCCTAGTCTTTACCTTTTATTGGTGCACCAAGCTCATAAGGAGATGGGACATGGAGGCATTGCCAAGACCTATGACTGGCTCCATAAAAATTACTTCTGTGAAAATCTTTGCCTGCTGATTCCAGAAGTCATTGCTAGCTGCCACAATTTCCAGCTCCAGAGACCTCAAGCTGCCTCGCACAAATTCAAACTTGTCCCCCTCAACACATGTTTCACACTGTCAGCATTGACTCTGTAGGGCCTCTTCCCCGTTCCTGCTCTGGCTGCTGCTTCATCTTAATTGCTGTTGATAATTTCAGCAAGTGGGTAGAAGATTGTCCTACTGAGTACATCACTGCCAAGACAACTGCTGCTTTTCTGTTGCAAGCTGTCTTCTATTGCCATGGCTGCCCCCAAGTGTTGTTGTCCAACAATGGGACTAACTTTAATACTAAGTTGGTGACCTCTGTTGTTGAGGCCTTGGGATCTCACCAGTCTTTCTATGCCCCCTATAACCCTTCTACCAATGGGGTGGTTGAGCGTGCAAATTTGACTCTAGTTTCTATCATGAGGAAACTTGCTTACTCTGACGCTGCAAACTGGGATCTATACTTACCTGCTGCTCTCTTTATGTATTGTCTTAGCAAGCATTGTGTCACCAGGTACTCTCCTTTTTCTATGCTTTATGGGAGTGAGGCCACCACTATGTTGCTCCTGGGGGGCCCATACTCTCCTCTGATAAGGCTATGAACCCTGATGACCATATCAAAGATCTTGTCAACTGCATAATTGACATACAGATAACAGTGTATACTTCTGCATACAAGACCAAGATGCTCAAGCTCTCTCCTGACAACACTGGCTGTTCCCCTTTTCCTGAGTTTAACATTGGGGATCATTTTCTCTATTATCAACACAGAGTTGGAGGACAAACTCACAAACTAGATATGTTGTGGGTCAGGCCTTTAGAAGTGACCTTCAAACAAGGATCAGAGTACACTGTGAAACTCCTCTCTAGTGGTTGCCAGTTTGCCTGAGTGCATGACAAGTTCCTCTGCAAGTACTACCCCCCTAAGGCCAATTTAGAGGGGGGCAATGTTGTGAATGCCGCCATTCACCATGTTTTGATTTTGCCTTCAATGGGTTATTTTGAGGACAAATCTTTTGCTTTTGCTTTTGCCCCTTGAAATGAGGTTGTATCCAAACTGGGAAATACAATTGTTTGGTTTCCAGATTCCTTGCAACCCACTTGCCCCACTCATGCTTGTGGCAAGTGTTCCTACTGTCCATGTACTGTTTTATGGTAAAGCTACACAGTATATATTCCATTTCACTGTTACCAATAAAAGTTAAGTTCTATTCACATTTTTATCTTTGTGTCTCCACATACTTTGGTGCCTCTCTCTAGCCACAACTAGTAGAGATTATTCATTCAGGGCCACAAGTAATTACATAGCCTTTCCTGCCATCTAACCAAGATTTAGTACAAATCTAATCCTAAGGTTAGGATTCCCCGTTGTGTGTCTGTGCTGCGCCTCAGAACACAACATTCATGATACTAATATTGGGTTGAATATACAATAAATATACATAATATCAATATCAAATGAATACTGGTTCTTGAAGCTAATAAAATATCAAAATTAAAATCAAGATATATTTATTTAAACTCTGTTAGTTACAATAGAATATATATAGTTTATTGGGATAGTTTATTGGTATAAAAAGGGATGAGATAAGTACGAGGAAAACATAGAAGAATTAGAGGCAATGATAAATGAATTGGACGTGGTGGTGGCTAAAATCAAGGAGGTCAATCAAAAGGTGAAGGACATGCTAAAGGAGTTGGTGTTAGAAGGCAAAAAACTACACAAACTTACTGTGAAGGCTGTGAAGAAGAAGATTCCCAATACTACCAACAAACTTGCAACCAGGCTCCTAAATGTACAAAAATATGTTCTTGCCAATCTACAGTTCAAGCCACAAGGGTTTGCAACTGCAGAGGCATGGTCAAAGGACCCTGAGATTTTTGAGCAGCTAAAAAGTAAAAAGAAACAAAAACCAACAGAATATAACCAGGAACCAGCTAGTGACAAGTCCCATGAAGCAGCCCCTGTAAAGGGGGCAACAGTTAAAGACATAGAAGAAGGTAAAAAATAAAACATCAAATAAATAAAAAGATCTTACTAACTTTTTTATTTAGAAGAAACAGAAGGAGAAGTCTGCCAGTGTCTAAGACCATACATATTTCAAACATTCTACAGCAACTATGTCCCCCACATAGGGTGTCAGCTGGTCCTGATGCCAGACACCACCTCTTAAATGATTAATAAATTAAAAAATATCAAATGAAACAAGAACAACTTACATCACTACAACCAAAGCAAGACGGCACCAAATGGCAGGTCTCAGCTTTGGCCGCGGCCCCCAACCTGTAACTTGACCAGTACACTCCTCTCCATGGCTTCTGCAAGCACTTTTTCATGACTTTCTGGGATTTTATCCAAACTATGCTGTAACAAAACCTACCCAAGATGGAAAGAGGACAAGAAGAAGTCCGTTTCTGTTACCTGACTGAGCACACACTATCACATATCATAAAAAATTAATGAAAAATAACATAACTTAGCTATAGTTCCGCCACTGTTATGCCTGCAGTAGTAGGCGTCATTAAAGACTTCAGGGCCTCCTGGTGTTCTGACAAGACTGGTATACCAAAAACAATGGAAAAGACCTTCACCACTATGTTCTTTAAGAATAAAATTAGTACCCTATATAATAAATTTTGTGAGTTCTCTGCCTTGTTTGCAGGGAAGAGAATTCACCTTATTGTTTACCTAGGTCTTTTTGTACTGCTGTGGCTTAAAGCAGAAACCTGCAACCAGTCTGATGTGATAATAAAACTGGATGTAGTATGCCATTTACTAGACAAAAAAATTGCCCCTGGATACAGCTCAATAGAGCACATTATTCAGGATTCAGTTATTCTTGCTGCCACCTATGGGATGACTGCTCCACCAGAAAAGATCCTCCTAGCCAATTGTGTCACAATGCTTCCGTATTCTACCTGCCACAATTTATTTAGTACAGGTCCAATGTCAACATATGTGTTGTTAATAGAAATTACTGGTCTATTTCAACGCACTGTCCTTGAATTCCTCTGCTCCCACCCCCAATAAAAGTCTACACCAAAATACTATTTTAATTTATATATTTTTTTCTTTAAAATTATCTGCTCAAACCATCTATATTCAACAAATAAATACACAATAAAAAATATTCAGTGTATTCATTCATTCACCCTTATTGCTTTGTTAATTTTTATAAACATTATGGTATATAAAATTAATCATATAAAAAATGTGAAAGACTACCTCAAATAAAGTCATAATAATAAAAATATAAATATTATTGTGTTTTATTTTCCATTAATTCATTCAATTGGCTTTGCTTTGTTAATTTTTATTATACCTGAAGCAATATGCAGAATCACAGAAATAAAGTTGAAATAAATTAAACCAAATAAAAACAAATATTAAAAAATAAAATGCAGAATAAAACATTCAGAATAGCTAAGCCTTTAATTAATTGGCTGCTAGGTAAGGCACGCAGGGAGAAACAAATTTGTGTGACCATAGAATTTGGCCACAGTTTCAGCTGGGAGGGTATGGAAACCAACCTGCAGCAATTTAAATAAATCATCAGATCTGGGTGGCGCCCCTTTCTTGAAAAATCTCTTGAGCCACCCAAAGACCTCCTCAATTGGGTTGAGGAATGGGGGATAGACAGGGAGGAAGAGAAGACGTAAAGGCACTGTAGCCAATTGTTGCAAGGCAATGGCAGCACTAGGTTCAATCACCTGGAATTCATTGAGAATATCTGCCACCTTGTGGAGTCCAACATTATCCAGAACAATAACATTGGTGACACCTGAACTGGTCACTTGGAGGTACTCCCAAACTAATCAGAGAAATTCCAGAAAAGTCCCACTATTGTGGGAATCCTTTATCATCTGGTATAGTTCAATACCAAGGGGACCAAGAAGGGCTACCATAGAGTACGCAACAGACTGTACAGCCACACACCAAAACATTACATTATTTTTGCCTTTGGGGATAACCCATACTTGTGTTGAGGGTCTGGATGTACAAGTATTCCAGCTATTGCAATCACACCTAACATCCAGCCATTGCCTGATTCAATGCCTTTCTAATATAACATTTGATATACCAGAAATGGCAACAAACCAATATCACATGACTGTCCAGGTATCCAGCAACTTGAACCCATCCAGCACATGACCAACCCCTGGGTTTGATCCAACTAAAATCCCCGCCACAGCTAAAGCTATATAAGTCTAAAGTATTATCCAATAAAATATAGTTCTTCTCTTCCTAATTCTATATTTGAAGCTTCCCTAAAAGGCGCTCCTTATCACTTGTTGCACATTGACAATGCAGAGGAGGACTTGTTGATGTAGTAGAACTTGACTGTGCCCTTTTCCTTGAGAGCAGTAACTGTCTTGGTGTATTTCTGGCAGTAGACAACATTTTCTGGGCTATTCCAATTGTACAGAGATACACTGAGTTTCTTACATGAAAATTTTAATTTTTTCACCGCTCTGTAGCAAGTGGAAACCAAAGCCTGGATTCCAAAAACAGACTCAATCTTTAACTGAATATTTTCCAGTTCAAGATGGCAGTTCCACTTGATCCACTGTTGGATGGCCCACAGGTGTTGCTTGACCAATAGAGCTGATTCACAATTGGATTTCTCCAAAAGGAGAACAGTACCTGCTTTCAGATAAGCTGCGCAGAGCCATGGGCATATTTTTCTGAGATCCTGACAATGGCCGCGGCCTTCCTGTAGTCTTTGGTCTCCTCCATGAGCCTCATGAAGGTCTCATGGGTGGAATTGGGGATGACATGGTACTTGGCCTTTTTGGAGGCAGGCAAAGACTCATTAGGATTGGGCATAACACAGGGCATAGGCACTTGGCTGTAGAATGCAGCAACCTTTTTGAGCATCTTCTGCCCTTTTGTGATTTGGTAATATTGGGGCAGCTTGTCATTGTCTCCCTTGTCGGAATCACTCATGTAAGGCTCATACATGATGTCAAGGACTGGCTTAACCTTCTCTAGTAGGACTGCGGGAACACCATTGCGTTGATATACAGGGTTGTACACCAAGGACACCCTCTCGGTGGTGATGTCATTTACTGTTTTGGTGGTGACAACCTTGGTGTATTTTCTGGTCAGCTTCTGGACCTGGGGGTTGATGATCTACCCCCTTGCATGTTGTGCTCCTTGAACCAGCTGTGTCAGTGAAGCATCACTATTGAACTCTCCTCTTCCATCTCCTTCCTGAGTAGGCACTTGCATTGCACTAACTCTGTTCTTTGACCCGCAGGGGCAACCACAACCGCAGCACACAATGGGTCCATTGTTACTCTGTTGCTGGGATGAGTCCATTTTGGTATAAAAATAAAATAAAATTAAAACAGTTTATCTATATAATTTATTTTTTATAATTTTTACCACTCCATATATAGTAGCATGAAAGCTAGTAGACACTACCATTTATTTCAAATTATATTTTAAGATTTCTATATTAATTATTTTGGGTTGTAAATATACACTGTTGATTATGAGTTCGTATAAATTTGATTTTTTTATTGATTCTAATCCCAAAACAGACACTCAGAATATTTATTTCCTTTTCATATGCTAGATTGCATTCTTAATTAGGACAAGTTGGTAACAGTATTATTGATTCATTTATGTGTTTTGATATTTGATATTTACTTTGTCTGTTTCAGTTGCTATTAAGGCTTGTTTTTGGGACAAGTATGTAACTTTTGTGACTGAGTTTCATGCGTTCATCAAAAACATAGTAAACATATTAGATTGATTATGTAACTGAAACTCATGTGTTCTAGTGTTTGGTTCATTTGTTTAATTGTTAAGCATTTGTCCCCAGTTTAGGTCTGCTTTGGATTTTGGACAGGTGGCTTCTTTTCTAAAAAGGAGCTAACCATCCAAAATCTGGAGACAATTTTGAGGGAATCTTCTTTGGAAAGATTCCCTTGAAATTGTTTTGTTTAAGAGCAAAATCTGGAAGTTGAACTTCCAGATTTTTTTTGAAATAAAAAATTATATTTTTTATATTTCTTCTTTTAAAAATTTAAAATCATAAATTTGAAATTTGTCAAAACCGCAGGCTTGACCCGCCAGCAAGGTTCCAACCAAGCGGGTTTGTGACCCGCAATCCGATTATCTGGTCACCCAAAGCCAGACTAGGAAGTCAACTTGCATTACCAAATCCATTAACATGAACAGACAATGATCCTTCACAGTGGATACCTTGATTTGGTGCTTGACTCATTATCAGGATCAAGCCACCCCCTTCTTCCATCCAACTGTGTGATCACCAATCATGTTCCTGCTATCCATGGATTCACAATAGCTATATAATCACTATCTCATAATAAAGATTATTATCTATCCTCTAAATATTTTTCCCCATGTAACTCTGCTAAAACAGCACAGTTACAACATTGGTAACACAGGTAGGCTCTCCATCCTACCTTATCTTGAAAAATATTGCCTGTTGCCCGCACACGCCGCGGCCAACAAATCTTTGACAGAATTATGTCTGGCCTCCCGCCTGGCTGGACGCCGTATGCTCCTGGTACCAAGATACCTGATGGTTTTTTCCTCTACTAAAACACGGTGATCCCGCTACCCGCCTTCAACGCCCTGTCCGCCCAAGGGTTCTTTCAGGCACCTTCCTTGATGCCGCAACCAGCTGACAAAACCACCATGCCCGCCTATGTTACACAAAGACTTTGCAGCGCCGCCTTGGAGCCCTTTGTTGGGGCCAACAACAACAATGCGGCTGCATGGATCCAGTCTGCCTAAAGCAAGCTGGCTCAAATGGAATGTCCACAGCAATTCTGGATTGCAGAGATTTCCATTTTCCTGACCCATGACGCTGGCACCTGGTGTGATAAGTGGCACAAAGAGCACACTGACAAGAACTGGGACACCTTCAAACAGGACTTCTTGGCAAGGTTTGTGCTCAAAGATACTGCACTCATGATCATACGCCAAGTAAAGAGCCTGACTCAGACAGGCACCATTAAAGAACTTATCTGCGCCTACGAGGAACTCTGTCTCTGTGCCCCATCCAACATGGCCTTTGACACCCCAGCTACACATCTCATGTACTACAATGCCCTCAAGTTGCACGTAATGAGACATGTGAACCTGGACCAGGTAACCAACCTGCAAAGCCTGTACCGTGAAGCAGAGAAAGCAGAACAAACATCCAACGCTCTACACAAGGCACAGACTGGGAAACAAGAAAGGCCCAAGGACTCTCATCCAAGTGGGCGCTCTACTTGACCACCTCCTGGAGGCAACGGAAACAACACCAACCACAAACCCACAGGTTTGAATGGGAATGAAAATGGAAATAACAGTCAGTCTAATTGCACCCCTTTCCGTGTCACCGCCACCCAAGGCAACCAAGATGAGGGAAAAGCACAGGGAGAGCACTAAGCAAGCCAAGCTCTCCCCACGCAACTCCTGACTTGCCCAACAATGAATACCAACCCGAGGACATGGACCAATGCCCAATGATCCAAGTGCCCTTGGAAGACCCAGTACTATACACCATCACCAGACATCCCAATAAATTGATGTCTTACCCTTTCTGCTTTTGCAGTTACACAGGCTCAGCACTCCTGGACTCAGGCGCAGATTGAACCTTGGTCAACAGCAGCTTTGTGGATAAATTCAAGCTGGCCACTAATCCTTTGTGGATTAAAAACATGGTCCTGGCTGATGAACATCACATTGCTGTGACAAAGGAGACTGACCCCCTCTCTGTCATGCTTGAGAACCTCCACTCCACCATCCAAGATCCTGTCATTGACTTCCCTAAGTTTGACATTGTACTGGGACTAGACTGGTTACAGAAAAACAACCCCCACGTGGACTGGGCAACCTCTGTGTTGACCATCAAGCGTAAAGGCGTCAACCATCAGATCTATCCTGACTCTGTGGACCAACTCCTACGTGACCACGTCTTTATACACATCATAGAGACTTTAGACAAGAAGGAAAGCCTGAAAGTGATTGACTGGGACTCCTGTCAGTATGAAATCATACACTTCAAGGACCACCAGGATACCTCCATGCCTCAAGATTGCAGCATTGTGGCCTGTCACCCAGAAATCTTTAAAGAAGCATTACCTGGGCTACCCCCTGAGAAGCACATCCAACACTCTATCCAACTCAAGGAGGCTGTCTCCAAAGCACATCCCATCTATTGACTGACCCCAAACAAGGACAACGCCTTATGTGCCTACCTCAAGGAGGCATTAGAAAAAGGACTTAACTGCCCCTCCTTCAGTTTCCCTTTGGGGCTGCCGTATTTTTTGTGGCTAAAAAGGACGGTACCTTACGCCTGGTCACAGACTACCGCACCTTGAACAAAGTCATCATTAATAATTGTTACCCATTGCCATTAATCAACAATCTCTTTGACGCCTTGGGAGGTGCCTCTGTCTTCTCCAAGATTGATTTAACTGCAGGCTAAAACCAGATTTGTATCAAGGAGGAAGACATCCCCAAGACAGCCTTCCGCACCAAGTACGGTTCCTATAAATGTGTGGTACTCAACTTTGGCATGACCAACGCCCTGTCCACCTTTGTAACCTTCATGAACAAAGTGTTTGCACCACACATAGGCAAACACGCCTTAGTGTACCTGGACAATATTATTGTCTACAGCCCCTCAGTGGAACAGCACCACAAAGACCTGGAGGAAGTCTTGCGACCTTGGCATGGCACAAACTGTTGGCCAAGCCCTCCAAATGCCAGTTCTTCCGGGAGCAACTACCTTTCTTGGGGCACATAGTCTCAAAAGACGGCATCAAACCTGACAGTCAAAAGATACAAGCCATCTGCAGGATGCCACCTCCCAAGGACAAGTCAGAACTATGCACTTTCTTGGGAATAGTGTCCTATGTACAACGCTTCATACCCGGCTGTGGCATCTTGACCGCCCCCTTGTCTGCCATAACAGGCGCCAAGTCCAAGTTTGTATGGACCCCCCAACGTGACCTCTGTTTTAGATGTCTCAAAGAAAAGCTCACAACAGCTCCCATCTTAGAATATCCCAAACAAGACGGAGAGTACCAGATGGAAACTGACGCCTCAGATGCATCCATTGGGGGAGTACTACAAATTAAGAATAGTGACGGTGACTTTCTGCCCGTAGCCTACAAGCCGCGCAAACTGACGGATGGCAAGTGTCAATACCCAATCCACAACAAAGAACTACTGGCCATTGTACACTGCCTAGTCAAATGGCGCTGTTACCTGGAACGGCAGGAAGAATTCACAGCACTAACTGATAACAAGTTGCTCATCTATTTCAAGACACAAGCAAACCTGTCACGCCGTCAAGTGCGGTGGATGGAAATATTAGAAAGGTTTAACATGCTCATCCAATATAAGCCCGGGACCAAGCTTGCCATGGCGGACGCCCTGTCTCGTCTGTATGTCCATGTTTCTAGGGAAGAGAACGGGCTTGACCCAGACTGGCCTCTCCTAGTGCTACGTACTAAAGACAAAGGATTCCCTGCCGGCACAACCAATATCACCAAAGAAACAGTCATCAAGAATGAACATCTCTTTGCTGACGTATACGGGACTCTTCACAGAAAAATTTTGGATGGCACAACCATTCCCTACATCCCCACACATTAACAAGTTGATACCATTCTTTGCTACCACAGAGATCTTGGACATACTAAGAGCCAAAATCTATAGGAATTCCTAAAGCATAAAGCCTGGTGGCCAACCTTATACTGCAATGTCCAGGAAGTGTTAGAACAGTGCAAGGTTTGCAAAAAGTTTTCCAAAAGCAAAACCCCGCCTAAGTCTGTACTCCCCATTCAAACCCAATTACTGTTCAAAGTATGGGCTCTTGACATTGTGGGCCCCATGCCAGGAAAGCACAACAACAAAAAATACATCATCACAGCCATCAATTTTGCGACAAGGTGGCCAGTAGCCCAAGCGGTGAAAACACACACCAGTAACAACGTCCAACAATTTATTGGCAAGGAAATAATCAGCAGGTTTGGAAAGCCAGAACTCCTGATAACTGATGGAGGCAAAGAATTGACCTCTGAAGACACCAACGTGTACCTCACCAAAAATGGGGTCAAACACACCGTCACAACACCATACCATCCACAGGCCAATGGACGTGTAGAGCGGCTTAATGGTAACCTCGTGCAAGCCCTAGCCAAACTCACCGCCAGGAGACCTGAAGACTGGTATAAGCAGCTACCAACTGCATTACTTGTGTGCCAAACCCAAGTGAACAGATCCACCAAAAAAAGCCCGTTTGAACTGGCACAGTAGTTTTAAAAGCTATGGCAATAAGCAAAATGAACTCAGATTTAAACAAAATCATTTCAGATTTAAACAAAATCCAAGTTGCGCAAGATTCAGGATTCAAATAATTTAAATCTTATTGGTTAATAAATAAAATGTCAAACCAAAAACAAAATTTCACTTGCCCATTATATGAAATTATATCAAACATCAAGTGGTGTAGTTCAACCCACAAACAAAATGAACTGACACAACAAGTGAAATGGATGGATGCTATTCCGGAGTATATTATAATCCAATCAGGATTCATATGAGACACCAACAGAAGGACCAAAATGAAACAAAATCTGAGTAATCTAGAAGTGAGATTACACAAACATAAAACTAAATGAACTCACACAAGATGTGTAGTATGAGCAGTCTAAAATAGAAAAATAACAGTATAACAGCCAATCAACAGCTATCCAATTTAGGAACAGAGGCATTTTATCCATTTTCATGGCTCCAGATTTGTATGGAATGGTTTTGAGAACCTTCCAAATATGGACTCAAGATTACAATAAAAATAAATCATTAAATTTTAAAATTTCTACTTTTAGTGATTTTATCCTAGGTTTTTTTTCAATATGGTTTTCAACAGCAATATTTTCAACAGCGCCAGAAGCCAAGCCAGCAGCAGCCAAGCCAAGCCAAGCCAGCTTCAATGGAGGCAAGACTCAGGATGTGGAGGCACCTTTTTACACCCAAGCCTTTGAGGCGGGTAACAAGGAAGCTGACCTGTTACTGTCCCCTGACCCATATGGCTTTGACTTATTTGAGAGTCACTTTGCGTCTAGTGCTGCCCCCGCTCTCACACCCACCCCTGCACAAGCTGCCCACCAACCAACCAATCAGGATGGCAACCTCAATTTGGAACAACTTCCTGCCATTGCCTAACCTGCCCCTCCCTCAGCCAATCAGGCTTCAGCTCCCCCTGCTCAGCGTCCCAAACGCAGAATTATCACTGCCCAAATTCTCCAAGAAATTGTGGCACTGAATCTACAGGGTCTGTCATGGGACCAGATTGCTGACCAATTGCAATTTACCCAAGCTAATGTCATGCGGGAATTCAACAGCATGATGAACAGGGGGAATTGGATTGGGGCAGCCAAGAAGCCCAAGAAGGCCCAAGAGTCCCAGATAACTGAGGCATACCCAATCATGCTCAACCTCCTCCAGCGGGACCCCTAGCTTCCCTTGACCCAGGTCCGGAAACAACTTGCTCACCATGGTATTTGGGTGTCTGAGCGCATGGTGCAGCTCTGGATGTACGGGAAGGTGGCTTTTGTATGGGTTCTTACCAATTTTGCTGGCAACCAATGGGATGGCGCTAAGGATTCCCCATATGATCTTGAGATTGAGGCAACCCTGGTCCAATGCCTGACAATTCTGTCATATGATGTCATTTTCATCTCTTACTATAAGCTATCCATAGCTTTTGATGATTTTGGTGAGATGGGAAAAGCCGCCACCAAAAACAGAAGGAAGAAGGACAAAAAGGGGACGTTCATTGGTGCATTTCTGGCTATATCAGCCAAGGGCTTTGTCTATTATTGGACAAACCCTGATTTTGTCAATGGGTACTCATACAGTCACATCCTTGGTGGATTGCTCGACTCCTGGGATAGCTCAAATTCAAAGCATTGGGTTTTCTTGAGCCACCAGATGGAGGGTAGCTCCACTGCCCTCAAGGCCACCCAGGGACGCGGGCACCAAGCCTCCATGTACCCAGCTGGCCATGCCAACGTCCATCTGGGTGATGTTGTCTTCTTTAACATGGGATCCTCATTACAGGAGCGCCGCCCTCAGGCTTTCAACAACCTCTATCTTGGGGTCCTTGACCACAATTCTCTCTTTGGTCACCAAATGGTGGCTGACTTGTTTACGCAAATGGTTTTCCATGTGAACATGGGCAGCCAATCACGTAAGGATAAGCGCCTTCCACCTCAGGCCACTGCCACTTATCAGCCCATCCAGCCAATGACCAATGAGGAGTACAACAAGCAGTATATGGCGGCCATCACGCGCAATCCTCCCGCCTCCACCCCTGCCACCAACACCCCTCACCCACAAGCCCAACCCACCCAATCCCAGACCCCCCAGGCCAGCACTGCCTCTAAGTCTTCCTTCCTGTGTTATTCTGCCTCCTAGGCATCACTCTTCCCCGCCCCAATAAACCCCTGTCACCAAACATTTTCTATTTATATTATCTTTTTTTGAATTTCAATTGTTCATGTTCTCTTTGTTTATAGTTGGTTTTATCCTTTATGTTCAGCTTATTTCTATAAAATCATATATTTACTAAGGTGTGTATCTAGATCCTGAATACAGTTATTTTTAGCACCCAACCATAGCCCCTTGTGAAAATATTAACAACAATTTGGTGATCAGCTAAATTTGAATTAGAAAATTATAGGTTAAATTTTTTTAGATAAAGTTGTTACTGATCCAAATTCAAAATCTTAATGATAAACTGTAAGCCAATCAGGAGCCAAGTGATAAAGTGATTGTTGTGACATAAAGGGTCATTCAATAATTCTTTGATGCATGTGCGCTAATTAATATGATTGGCTAGATGTTTTGCCATTGTACACCATTGCCGCTGTGGCAAGTTGTTGATGGACTAGTGTTAACTCAGCCTCTAATTGGGCACTAGTCCATCAACAACTTGCCACAGCAGCAATGGCGTACAATGGCAAAACATCTAGCCAATCATATTAATTAGCGCACATGCATCAAAGAATTATTGAATGACCCTTTATGTCACAACAATCACTTTATCACTTGGCTCCTGATTGGCTTACAGTTTATCATTAAGGTTTTGAATTTGGATCAGTAACAACTTTATCTAAAAAACATTTAACACTATGATTTTCTAATTTAAATTCTGTTGATCACCAAGTCGTTGTTAATATTTTCACAAGGGGCTGTGTCAAGCGCCAAAAATAATATGGTAACCAAGGAAACAATGCCACACAAAGCAAACAACACATATTGAGATATGCGTAAAACATATACAAAATGGGTAAAAAGATGGTATAATGTAGTAAATGGGAAAACAAAAAGGAATAAACAAAGAGGCAATTGTATCAAAATAATACAGCATTTATTGGGGTAAGAGCTATAAAAACATATGAAAAGGTTAGTAAAAAATCAATGAGCAAATTGGAAAAACTTCTAAAAGACCTTGACTTGGCAATTGCCAAAATCAAAGAAATTGACCACAAGGTCAAGGAAAAAGTGAAGTCTGCCATCCTTGAAGGGGACAAAATCAAAAAGGTGTCCGCCAAGTCACTCATGACCAAAATACTGGACACCCCTGAGAAGACAATAGAGCGCCTACTCAACATTCAGAAGACAGTGGTTGAAGGCTTGCAATTCAATTCCTTTGCCCTCTCTGTGCCGTCTGTCTGGACGGACAACCCTGAGATGTATGCACATCTCAAACCCGCCAAGAGGGCCTGCAAGAAGGACACTGAGATGCCCGCACAACTGCTTGAGCCAAGGATGGCAAAGCCCGCCAAAGCCACCGGCAAAGAAGAAACCCAAGAAGGTAACCTAAGAAAATAAATTTAATAAAAATTCATAAATACTTACCTTTTTTTTAGAAGATGTTGATGGCAAACTCCGCCAGGTCCTGGTTCCTTTTGTCCCCCCCCACCTTCTACTCAAATTTTGCCACTCACATGGCTAAGCAGCTTTTCCTGTCCCCCCTGTCTTGCAGGAGCTTGAAGATAGGATTCACAGTGCATTCCCAATGTCCAGGGAGGCATTGGCTGGGCTGACGCATGAAGAGGGGGCATCTGAGTGGGCAGTTACTGCCTACAAGGATGCTCAACTGGTCTGCCTGGACCCGGTTAATCTCAGTGGAGTTTACTGTGTAAACTCTATTGAGCTTGTTTGGGACGTCCTGGCGACGCTCCCATTCAAGAATATACCGGAGATGGGCCAGGCTCATGCGGTTGCTTGCTTCTGCTTCCCAGTGGAGCATACCCTTTCCTACTTGCTGGAGAACTTTGGGTGTGTGGTAGAAAAACTGGCTGTTGTGGATGCAACAGCTGTGAAGAAGACCAAAATCCTCCTGGCGGACTTTGGGCTGGCCTGGAGTGCCAACAAGACGGGGGTCCCAGAAGCTATGGATCTTACCTTTGGCAAAACTAAACACGAGAAAAAAATAAGCGCAGTATACAATAAATTATGCGAGTTTACGGAAGCCTTTGCTGGGCAAAGGCTTCACCTCGTTGTTTACCTGGGGTTCCTCTTTTACTTCGGGATGGGCGTGTTGATTGAGGATCTAGACGGGGTCCTTCTTGGAATTGACAAGGCCTGGCTTGCACTTGATGGGAAGAAGGTCCCCCCCAGATATGACTCAGTGGACCATGTTATCCAGGACGCCCTGGTCCAGGTTGAAATCTACAGGTTTGCAGCCCGCCTGAGAAGCTGCTGCTTTACTCCCACCTAACCATTCTGCCTTTCACCAGCAGGCGGGAGTATTTTAACCAGGGTGTATCCACTGTTCACGGTGTGGCGGTGGAGGTTGTGCACCACCTCCATTGCGGGGTGAGTACATACCGCCAAACCTGTCACAAGTGACAAACTCCTGTCAACTATGATAATCAAAAGGCCTCAACTATGGGAGTCAAACCCTGACACCCCGCGGGCCGCCAGCCTGCAGGGCAGCCACCCGGCTGCCCGCAGTTTTTGGGGTTTGAATCAGAATTGGATTTGACTTTGGAGAATCTCATGAAGCCTGATGAACCAAGTTTGCCTACAACAATGCCCCCGGGCTAGAGGTCCCTGTTAACCTAACCAATTAACAGGCCGGTTTAGCCACAGACCCCAGAATAACCTGGGCCACTACAGAAGAAGAAACAAAGATACCTTCTATAAGAAACGGGCCACCCAGAGATGATCCGTCCTGTGACCTGGTTAAGGAATTGAAATGCTCTAGTTGCAAGTCAGCCAATAAAATAACCCCTGCAATTGTTGCCACCAAGGGCTGTGAAGACCAAGTAGATGGGGAAACCTGGGCCATGAAAATCTTTGAAAATTTTGCCATGACAGATGGGCATACTTATAACCTGGGCCGCCAGGAAGATGCCCATTGCCATCCTTGCAATAAAGTGACATGAACCTTTGGTTCAAACAGATCATACCATACTTGTTATTAGTTTTACTTCATCTACAGTCTACTCCTAGCAGCTCTGCCCTATGTGTTCACCTACCCCAAGAAACCGCGGACCAACTGCCCAAACTTTACCGTTCACCAGGAGCTCCCTTTGGCCCAGTACATTTTACCAAGTACCCACCCAACCCGGCGTATTTGGAGTTTACTCTGGAGGAGATCCTAATCCACGACCCTGAAGCTAGGACTAGAGAGACCAAAGTCCTTTACAGAGAAGGCATCAAAATTATCTGACCCCCTCTGCTATTCCGAGACAAGTATAATTTCCTGCCCCCATACTTGGTCCCAATGACGCCGCCCCTCACCCCTCGGCCTGACCGCCCGCAATAATCTGTTGCCGCTGATGAATCTACTTCCACCTAAATATTTGGGGTGATGTATACCACCCTCACTGGGTTTATTGATTCCATGGTACCTACAAGCGGACCTTGGGAAATCCTTGGGAAATCATTATCTTATATTGTAAAGTTAGCCCCAATCCTGTGGTGGGCTCTCCCTGCTGGGCCCGCGGGCTGTCTGCCCGCAAGTCCTCAGGAACCCCCCGTAGTTTGGATCCCTGACATTATAGTGATCTACCTCAAACAAAGTAACCTGGGCCCCAAGATGTTGTTAACTCTTGGGGCATCTTGTATGCTATTTTTATTGATTTCAGCTTATTACGCGTACAAGTTAGCTACCAACCTGATCACTGCAGCAACCCAACACCAAACCAACCCCAAACAGAATGACACACCGCCTGGCAAGGAGAAGACCAAGACCCCAAACTTGCAGGTGCAGAACGTCATAGTAAACCAGACCACAACCCAGGTAAATATGCCCCAGATGGGGAAGCTCACCCTAGAAGAAGCCAGAAGAGCAATGCCAGTCCTCCGCCTCCATTTTTAAGCCAACGCAAACTCATACTCTAACAACACTGAGAAGGTCCTTGGAGTAGCCTCCATGCTCTCCGGTGATGCCCTGGACTGGTTTGGGAAAGCAACCGCCAAGGACGTCAAGTTCTGCCTAGACTACTCCCAATTTGAGAGCAAACTGATGGCCACAGGCAACAACCAAGATACCTGCCACCACGCCCTACTCAGCCTACTGGACATCTGACAGGGATCACAAACTCTGCAAGCTTACACCAACAAGTTTTTGAAATTGAAGGCCAGAACCCAACTCAAGGACAAGTTATCAGCAATCCTGTACCGCAGAGGAGCCTGCCTGGCCCTGAAGGAGCTCCTCAAGCACCACCCACCTACGCTTGGCCTGGACAAACTACTCCTCTTGTGCAGAGGGTTGAGCCTCAACCAAGAAGGCACCTCCTCCACCCAGCGCGTGAACCGAGCCCAGACACCCAGCAGAGCTGGGATGTCTCCAGATGAACTACAGTGTCACTACCGCAAAGGCTTGTGTTTCTATTGTCATGAACCTGGGCACCTTACCAAGGCTTGCCCCAAGAAGAGTAACTCCTCAGTTTCCTTGGCGCAAATAAACACCTCTACTCAATCTTATAAGTTTATCCAAGTTGAAGCCAAGACACCCACAACATCCAAGACTGTGGGAGCCTTCATTGACACTGGAGCAGAAGAGAGTTTCATTAACGCTACTCTTGCTGAGGACCTTGGACTGAAGGCCACCAATGAAAGCGTCAGAGTAATCATGGGGAACAGTTCTCATGACCTGGGTTACAGGTGCACTACTGAATTGCCCCTGAAAATTGGGCAGAACTTGTAACCAGCATTCCCCATCATCCTGAAAGGACTCCCCCACCCCCTGATCCTTGGGGACTTGTGGTCACAAAGGCACGGTGCTATTCTGAACTTTTGAAATCAAACAGTTGCCTTGAAAGGAGACAATTTTTCTGATGTGGTACCGTTCCAGTTGGGCCCATCAAGCAAGAAACCCAATATGCTCCTGACCCTGAGATTGGAACCCAGCGTGGGATGCCTACCTGCCCCCTTAGAGAAGTGGAGCCACGTCTTCAGTGAGTAAGCAGCAACCCAGCTTCCCAGCCACTCCATCTATGACCATGCCATTGACCTGCTACCTCAAACTCAACCACATCACGGACCCATATACAGCTGCAATCTGTAAGAAAGGGGGCTAGACTAACAAAGTCTGGCTCCCATCCTGGTGGGACCAACCACCAGGATGCCATCTAGTACAAGACTGGGATAGCTGCTCAAAGAGGCCTCCCAAAGGAGACCGGATGTGAAAGGGGAGGGAAGTATGCATCCAAAGCCATGACCATGGCTCCAGTAAGTAACCATAGAGAGCAATCCCGAGTGAAAGGGGCCTCTTTATTTGACTCAGGGATTTGGCGCAAGGGGGAAGGATTGACCAAGTCAGAAGAAGGAGTTTCAGTAGTCACAGATTCCATAGGTGGCAACAACTCTTCAAGATGAGAAGACAACCAAGAAAACAACCCATAGGATCCCGGTTTGAAGGGAATCTGGGTGAGATGCTCAATTACATTTGTAAAATGACTATGAATAAAATCAGAAGATTGAGAAATCAAGGAAAGTTTGCTCCAAAAGACTGGGTTTGAGGACCAGAACAAGAGGGAAATGGGTACCAGTATCCATATAGCCATCTTGTACCAAGGTGACAACATGATTCCAGCGGATACCCTTCTTTTGCTAAGACTACTGGGTGGACAGACCAGTACTTGGAACAATTCCCAACAAAAAACAACGGGCAGGCGGGCCAGGGAAGGCGGTTGGCAGGGACAATTAAGTGCTCAGGTAAATAACAGGGAATGGTCCAAGTTATTGTTCTCGGAACAATTCCCAACAAAAAACAACGGGCAGACGGGCAGGTGGGCCAGAGAAAGCGGGAGGCGGGAATGATAGCGGGAGTTGGGATAAATACCTTTAATGTAACAAACTTTAAAATACAAAAGATTTGCAAAGTCAGGAGTTTATTCAACAATTGGAATTGGTAAGCAAGGGACCTGACGGCCCATGCTCCCATTTTATGCAAAAGGGGGGGTGATAGGACGGGAGGGGTTATGAAAGGGGCTATCAGAGTGCAATCTAAAGAGGAGCCTATTAAAGAGTACTAGCCAATCTTATCTTGGTTTGAGACCCAGAAAATAGGGGCCGCGGGGCCAGATGTAGGGGGCTCAGCCCCTTTATTGGCTAGGAACCTTCCAAGGACTCAGGGTGTGCATTTCCCTTAATGCCTTCCTCTGACGTCTCCACCAGAGAGCTCTGGAACCCAATTGTTTTGGGCCAGGGGACTCCCAGGCCGGAGGAATTAGTTACCTGGGACACCTCTGGTCGCGGGTTATGGTACCCAATTTCCCTGGGCCACAGATTTGACCTTTCCAACTTCATGTGGCCCGCATTTTTTTGTTGGTTTGCTAATTGTTTCAGGACCGGGCAACACCAGGACAACAAGCAATCCAACCAAATTAATATCTCTTCCGCAGTTGGAGGGGACTCCAAAGGGGAAATGAGAACTTCGGCCAGGAAGGCCAACACAAAGCATTTATCTACCGTGTGAGCCAAGTCCTCCAGGTTTTGGAGGGGTTTTGCCTGCACACAGGCCACCTTTTTTGATGGTCTGGGAAATACATCCCAATCTAAGGCCAAAGGTGGACCGCGGAACTTTACACAATCACCGCAAACAAGTGGCACTGAAGGCTTACCTGGAGGACATGACAAAAAAGGGTTTCATCCGGGTGTCTAAAAGCCCTTGCTTGTCGTCCATGCTGTTTGTAGGAAAGAAAGACAGCGGGATGCATCCCTGCGTAAACTACCAGAAACTGAACAACATCACTGTAAAGAACTGCTACCCCATTCCCAACGCTGACAACCTTTGTGACGTCCTGACAGGAGCCCAGGTGTACTCAAAGATTGACCTGAGAGACGCCTTCAACCAAATCAGAGTCAAGGAAGGAGACAAATAAAATACGGCTTTCAAAACCAGATATGGTTTGTATGAATACCTAGTGATGCCATTTGGGTTGTGTAATGCTCCAAGTACTTTCCAAAGGATGATCAACTCAGTCCTAGGCAAGTACCTCAACTAATTCTGTGTGGCATATTTGGACAACATCCTCATATAAAGCAAATCACATGAAGAACACCTCAAGAACCTCAACCTGATACTGAACAAACTCTCACAGGCCAACCTACACGCCAAGCTAAAGAAATGCGAGTTCTTTCAGCCTGAGGTTGAATTCCTGGGATACATTGTGAAGACTGGCGGGTTTGCTATGGCACAGGACAAAGTAGAAGCCATCACAGCCTGGCCAGTCCCCACGTGCAGAAAGGATGTCAGAAGTTTCCTGGGGCTAGCAAAATACTGCCAGGACTTCATCCAAAATTTTCTCAGATCACCCTGCCCCTGACCCGCTTGTGCTCTGACAAGGTTGCCTTTGCCTGGACCCCAGAGTGCACTGCTGCCTTTGAGACCCTGAAGCTTGCCTTCACCTCCGCCCCAGTGCTTGCCATGCCTGACCCAGCTAAACCTTGTGTACTGGAAACAGATGCGTCCAACTTTGCAATGGGTGGGGTCCTTCTTCAGGAGGGAGGGGATAGTATGCTACATCCTGTAGCATATTACTCCAAGAAGATGCTACCAGCTGAAGGGAACTACCCAATATATGACAAGGAGATGCTAGCTATAATGAAGACACTGAAGCATTGGCGCAGATACTTGTGCGGCGCTGAACACCCTGTAAAGGTTCTGACAGACCACAAGAACTTAGTTAACTTCTTCAAACCACGCCAGCTGAACCAACGACAGGCTAGATGGGCCTTAGAACTGGCTGATTACAACTTGACTATAGACTACAAGCCAGTAAAGGTTAATGTTGTCCCAGACGCCTTGAGCAGAAGAGCTGACCTGATACCCTCCTCTGCAGAAATCAAGGACTGCAACACCCATACCCTATTAGACCCTGCCAGCTTAGGAATACAACTGAAGTACTTAAAGATTGCCGCCAGCAAACCCAATGTGATAGGAGCTCAGAAACAAGATACATACTCAATTGAGCTAGTAGATACCCTGACAAAGGACCCAGACTGCCATCACTCAAAGAAAGGATACTCCCTGAAAGGTACTACTCTGCTGCTCCACAACAGAATCTACATACCCAAGGGCCGCACCCAAACAAACGTACTGATTGACCACCATGACTCAGAGATGGCTGGCCACCCTAGTAGACACAAAACCCTCTCAAGTATCAAGCGGAACTACGCGTGGCCAGGCATAGCCAAGGAAGTAGCTGCATACATCAATGGTTGTGAAACCTGCAGATGAACCAAGACACGTCTCTCAAAGCCAGAAGGACTGCTGAGACCTCTGGACATTCCCGCGGGTCCCTGGAAGTCAGTGTCAATGGACTACATAGTAGAATTCCCCCCTTCAAAATCCTTTGACACAATCCTAGTAATGGTTGACCGTTTCACAAAAATGTCCTACTTCATCCTAACCACTACCCACTGCACAGCAGCTGAGACTGCCAGACATCTCCACAACCGCATCCTGACACAACACAGCACCCCAGAAGAAATCATCACCAACCAAGGTCCCCAGTTCATGTCCTACTACTGGACCCAAGTGATGAAAGACCTTGGAATAAAACGTTGTGTATCAACCTCCTGCCACCCACAGACAGATGGACAAACCAAAAGGGTCAACCAGATCTTGGAACAATACCTCCAATGCTATGCCAACGCAGACCAGGACAACTGGGCAGAGATGCTACCCATGGCGCAATACGCCTATAACAGCAAAGACCACGCATCCACGGGGATGTCTCCCTTCAAGGCCAACTACAGATTTGACCCATCTTGGGACCCTAGTATTGGTAGCAAGGAACAGAATACTTCAGGAAAAACCTGGATTGAACAAATACATACCACCCAAGAAACCTGCCTCAGAAACCTGACTCGCGCTGTCAAGACCTACAAGGTATTTGCCGATAAGAAAAGAGTCCCCAGGAAACCTCTGGAAGTAGGCAATGAAGTGTACCTCGACTCTTGGAACGTTCCCCTACATGTACCCAGTAGGAAGCTAGCACACTGCCGCTGTGGCCCATACAAGATCACAAAGCAAGTAGGAGAAGTGGCATAAAAACTAGAGTTACCACCTACTTGGAAAATCCACAACGTCTTCCACCGCTCACTGTTATTCAAGAAGGAAGGAACCTCCCTTCCCCACCAGAAGATCAAGACCAAACCCCCACCCATCCAGGAGGGACACTCAACCAAATATGAAGTAGAGTACATCCATGGATACCGCCTCCACTAAAAGACCTCACAGTACTATGTCAAATGGGTGGGTTACCCACCCAAAGAAAGCACCTGGGAACCAGTCTCCAACCTACCCAACGCACAAGGAGCCATACAGCAATACTTGGAAAAGAGAACCAGGAAGGAGGAGGGCAACGGGGGAGAAGGGGATGATGTCACAAGTGACAAACTCCTGTCAACTATGATAATCAAAAGGCCTCAACTATGGGAGTCAAACCCTGATGCCCCGCAGGCTGCCAGCCTGCAGGGCCAGCCACCTGGCCGCCTGCAGTTTTTGGGGTTTGCATCAGAATCAGATTTGACTTCAGAGAATCTCCTGAAGCCTGATGAACCGAGTTTGCCTACAACAATGCCCCCCGGGCTAGAGGTCCCTGTTAACCTAACCAATCAACAGGCCGGTTTAGCCACAGACCCCAGAATAACCTGGGCCACTACAGAAGAAGAAACAAAGATACCTTCTATAAGAAACGGGCCACCCAGAGATGATCCGTCCTGTGACCTGGTTAAGGAATTGGAATGCTCTAGTTGCAAGTCAGCCAATAAAATAACCCCTGCAATTGTTGCCACCAAGGGCTGTGAAGACCAAGTAGATGGGGAAACCCGGGCCATGAAAATCTTTGAAAGTTTTGCCATGACAGATGGGCATACTTATACCCTGGGCCGCCAGGAAGATGCCCATTGCCATCCTTGCAATAAAGTGACATGAACCTTTGGTTCAAACAGATCATACCATACTTGTTATTAGTTTTACTTCATCTACAGTCTACTCCTAGCAGCTCTGCCCCATGTGTTCACCTACCCCAAGAAACCGCGGACCAACTGCCCAAACTTTACCGTCCACCAGGAGCTCCCTTTGGCCCAGTACATTTTACCGAGTACCCACCCAACCCGGCGTATTTGGAGTTTACTCTGGAGGAGATCCTAATCCACGACCCTGAAGCTAGGACTAGAGAGACCAAAGTCCTTTACAGAGAAGGCATCAAAATTATCTGACCCCCTCTGCTATTCTGAGACAAGTATAATTTCCTGCCCCCATACTTGGTCCCAATGACGCCGCCCCTCACCCCTTGGCCTGACCGCCCGCAAGAATCTGTTGCCGCTGATGAATCCACTTCCACCCAAATATTTGGGGTGATGTATACCACCCTCACTGGGTTGATTGATTCCATGGTACCTACGAGCGGACCTTGGGCAATCCTTGGGAAATCATTATCTTATATTATAAAGTTAGCCCCAATCCTGTGGTGGGCTCTCCCTGCTGGGCCCGCGGGCCATCCGCCCGCAAGACCTCAGGAACCCCCCGTAGGTTGGATCCCTGACAGAACCCATTATAGGCGCTCCTAATATATCCTCTATTTCAATAAATATATTTACCCTTTAGATTATTTTTATTATAATTAATAATTTTATAAAATAATATTTTAGCAAACATTACTTACAAAATAAATTACAGGGAAGGTTTTAATAAAAGCATATAATATATTTCAATAAAATCTACTTCTAATTTATATGATTTAAATTTATTTTTTAGTTTGCTTTTTATATTTATGTGCCAAAAATGATATTGATGTGTTTGCGTAATCCATTATCAAGCGTTTGGGATACCCTTGGATGCAATAATAAAAATAATTATAAATAAATAAATTACTAACCTTTATTGATAGTGCTGCTGAATGTGATTGCGGGCTTGGAAATATCTAAATATAAAATTTTAGTTAATGAATCTTGATTAGTAAATTAGATGATATATAAAAAAGTGGTATAAGCCAAGCCTTTAATTGATTGGCTGATTTGCAAGGCACACAGGGATACACAAATCAGCGTGGCCATAGAATTTGGCCACAGTCTCAGCTGGGAGGGTATGGATCCCTGCCTGCAGCAAATCAAAAAGGTCCTCTGTCCCAGTTGAGGTTCCTCGCTTGACAACTTGCTTGAGCCACCCAAAGACTTCCTCAATGGGATTTAGGAAGGGCAAATAGGCGGGGAGGAAGAGAAGGCGCAAATTTGCCGTGGCCAATTGCTGGGGGCCCACTGCAGTGCTGGTGTCAATCATTGGGAATTCCTCAAGAATATCTGCCACCTTGTGGAGACCAACGTTGTCCAGCACAATTACGTTGGTGAAGCCCGGGCTTGTGCGCCTCAGGTGCTCCTGGACTAATTGGAGGAATGATAGGAAGGTCTGGCTATTGTGAGATCCCAATATCATTTGGTAGAGCTCAACCCCCTTTGGACCAAGGAGAGCCACCATTGAATAGGCTGTGGCGCGGACTGCAGCACGCCAAGCCATCCTGTCATTGGAGCCTCTGGAGACATACCCATACTCATTGTGCATTGACGAGGCAAATGCTGATTTGTTGATGTAGTAAAATTTGACTGTCTCCTTGGCTTTTAGGGCAGTGTACGCCTTCACGTATTTTCTCCGGGTCTCAATATAGGCTGGGCTGTTCCAATTGTATGGGGATACCCCGAGTTTTTCCAGGAAAATTGCATTCCCTTGACCAGATGGTAGTAAAAGGAAATTGAAGCCTCAACCCCAAAAGCAGACTTGACCATGGCCTGTATATTTGTCAGTTCAAGATGGCAGTCCCGGGTGATCCACTGGCGGATTGTCCATTTGTGCTCCTTTGTGAGCATGGTCAACACATGCAAGGATTTCTCCGCAGCAAGGACTTGACCCGTGTTGAGGAACTTGTTGAAGGTCTTTGAGACGTACTTGGGATCCACCCCAACAATGGCTGCAGCCGCCTTGTAATTACCTGATTCACGCATTGGATTAAGCAGGATGATGCGTTTGATGTCAGGGATGCGCTTCTGAGCGGGCTTTTTAGTGGTGGGGATTGACTCATTGGCATTGGGCAAGGCACAGGGCATAGGCACCTTGTTGTAGAAGGCTGCAACTTTCTTATGCACCAGTTGTCCCTCATCAGTTTGAAAGAACTCAGGCTCCTCGTTGTCCTCCTGATTGCCATTGCTGATGTATGGCTCATAACTAGTATCAAGTACAGGCTTCACCTTTCCAGCATGGCTGACAGGACCGACTCTTGCCGGTACACAGCGTCAAACACATACAAAGTAAGTTCTACCTCCTTGTTTCTAACCATTTTGGTAGTGGTGACCTTGGTTGGCTTCCGGGTCAGCTTTGGGACCCAAGGGTTTATGCTCCGCACCCTAGCAGCTTGTGCTCCTTGAACCAGCTGTGTCAGTGCAGCGTCACTATGGAACTCTCCTCTTCCGCCTCTCTCCTGAGTAGGCACTTGTGTTGTACTGAGTCTATTCTTTGACCCGCAGGGGCGACCGCGACCGCAGCGCACAACGGGTGCATTGGTACTCTGGTGTTGTGTTCCTTCCATTTTAAAATTTAATAAAATACTAAATAAATTTTAATTAAGTTACTCCCTAATTTTAATTTTTGCTTTTATCTGAATATGGATATTTAATTAATATTTTTCCCACCCAATATCCCAATTATAGATTTTTTATTTCTTAATTAGTTATTTCTGGTTTACAACGCCCATTTTTGAATACCCAAAATAATTTCCACACATTTTCTCATATTTTTTGCCAAATTAAGCACCCAACACAATATTTTTAAAATTTATGTTTCAGATCTTGTGTCTTATTTTAGATGCCTTGGTATTATTCTTGATTACAATCCATTGCACAAACTGTGTAAGTGATTTTGTTTGTTTTTTGAGTTCCTATTGTGTTTTGTTTTTGGATTGAGTTTTGACGCATCATGTGTGGGTGTATTTTGTCACTGATTCACATAGTTAACATATGTACACCAAAAGCCAACCCAAACCATTTTGTTTGTGAATCCATGTATTTTGGATTGCATTTTGAATGGTTTTGTTTTGCACGTGAGTCCTTCTTTGCTGTGTTGACCCATTTTGCCTATTAACGCCAAAAATCCCTGTTAACAGAGTGTATATTTTAACCTGCTAGTTGGATTTTGTTTAAATCTGAAATGATTTTGTTTAAATCTGAGTTCATTTTGCTTGTCGTCATAGCTTTTAAAACTACTGTATACGGCACACAGCCAAAGATCATTCAAGCATTGACAGGACCTAAACTGGAAATTCCAAGTCAAGTCCCCCCTTGCTCAGATTCTCAAGTAATAAAGGCCAACAGCAAACAAGTGACCAAAGAAAAAAACGCTTACAAAAGACATTCATCCCCATCCGCGATAGACATGAAGTCGGGGACGAAGTCTGGGTCATGAATGTTGACAAAAGCAAACTACAACCCGAGAAAGTAGGGCCAGCAATCATTCTAAAGGTAAACAACAATAACACTTACCTTGTGCAAGGGCTTGGGAAACACAATCAAGACAAGACCTTACACCACAATTGCCTACGACCCTGCAAAGCAAGACAGAAATAACGAGAAACCACCCTGCCTGCCACCGAGCAACAACTGATTCAATACGGCGCCTGGGCTCCTGATGACCTCCCTGACAACCTGCCCCCAGAGGAGGCTGACCTTCAGCCGGGGGGGGTGTCAAACCACAGGCTCGACCCGCCAGCAAGGTTCCAACCAAGCGGGTTCGTGACCTGCAATCTGATTATCCGGTCACCCGAAGCCAGACTAGGAAGTCAACTTGAATTACCAAATCCAACAATATGAACAGATGATGATCCTTCACGGTGGATACCTCAATTTGGCGCTTGACTCATTATCAGGATCAAGCCACCCCCTTCTTCCATCCAGCCGTGTGATCACCAATCTTGTTCCTACTATCCTTGATTCACATAAACTATATAATCACTATCTCTCCAATAAAGATTATTATCTAGCTTCTAAATATTTTCCCCTGTGTAACTCTGCTAAAACAGCACAGTTATGACAAATTTTATTTTATTTAAAAAACTATTTTATTTTTAATTATTTATATTTTTTGGCCCGTCCGGAAAAAAGAAGGCCTCAGATGGCCTTCTTTTTTATGAATTTTTGGATTCCCCCAGCATAGGGGAATCTGAAAGACGTAGACGGGGAAGAGCGAACGGGGCGATTATGGCAAATGCCGTAATCGTCCCTTTTGGGGCCGACGCAGCCCTACCCCAGTTTGAATAGGTTGTTGTATAACAGGACATTTTCGCCAAATAGCACTCATTTTCCGTGAAATTATCTTCTATTTAGATCTATAAAGTTGAAATACGCTTTGTGACTGAGTTCATGCGTTCTAAACTGAATAATATACATTAATCTCAACAGGTTTGAAAACTACTGTAGGGATGTATAGTTATATTGGAATCCAGAATTGAATTCGAATCAGGATTAAAAGCATTGTTTGAGGTATCCTTGTTAAATCCATAAGTGATGTACAATCAAACTACGTCATCGATTGTTTACAATAGATTGGATTGGGGTTAAACCTTGAACATTTCCTCAGGCAAATCTGCAAGTCAGCTGTTCTCTTAAAATCTGGTTGTGGGTTCACAGAGCTTTTGGTCTTGATCCGCAATCATTTATTTGAGGAGAGTCCGAGTAAGATCAAGTGATAGTAAACGACATGTGGCTTGGATTGGGAAGGTCATGATTTTGATTCCAAATAAAATATTTAAAATAAAAATTTAAATTAAAAAGGTATGACCATCCCAACCTACGTGTGGCTTGCTGTCGACGTGTTAAATCCAATCAAGTGTGAATGTGTGGGGTGGATTGAGCTTGGACGCGTCTGCCTGAATCTGATTGGTTGTATGTTAGGGATTCACTAGGGCTCAATATTGGATTCAGCTTAGAATTTATATAAGTGGGTAGAAAAAATACAGCTGCTTAAATAGGAGCACTTCCGTAATACTTGAAAAAGTTAATGCTTAAAATGTGTCGCCAAGATGCACTTTCTATTTATTATTGAAGGCTTGTTTATTAGGCTATATATATGGCATGGAAGCTAGATAAATTACAGAAAATAATATTACATATTGCAGACTTAAAGATACATCTTAGCAGTAGGAGCAACATTACTTATTTCTGTTCTGAAGATCAAGGTGTGGCCAAGGTTAACTTGGACGAGCCTTGTAGGAAGAGAATCCACATCCAGATATAAAAATACTAAGCGAATGTATATCTGAAGGACTAAACTTTGTAGCATATGAACTCCAGCAAATCATTTATGTATTTCTTAACAAAGCAGGATCATTAGAAATGCACGTTCGCTAAATACCCACTGGATCGAGCCATAAATCATGTTTGGAGCTATTTGGACAGCAGAATTCAACTACATTGGTGTATTTTCCAGCCATTGTTAATGAGCATCATATTTACAGTGACGTAGAGCTCAGCTGATTGGGTTCATTTTCTCTTAGACATTCGTCCAATTTCTTATATACAGCAACATGTCGCTTCCATTTGTCAACGTGAACGGTTACTTGTGTTGACCTTTGAGAAGTGGTTGTGAAGCTTACTCATAATTGCTTCACTTTTAAGTCGTGGGTCGATTTCAGTTCTGGCCAATGATTTTTGATTGCTGGAGTTATGCATTAATTGGCTAGGGGCATTTCGACTAATTCCCAAACTCCAATCGAAATCACTGAATCTAAATTTCATTCGATTTAAAATCCAATTCATCTTGTAGATATAAACACTACAACGTTCGTTTCTCAAAGACTTAGCTTGAGGTTTAATATGGTAATTTTTTCACTGTCGTGTCCGTCACCATCAACGTGGCCTATCTAATCCTCACCAATTTAACACATCAATATTCTTACGGTTGCCTTAGATAAAAGCCTTGCTTTCTAGCCTGGTCACTCCTTTCCGCCAGAGTGAAAATACCAGAGAATCCGAGTCTAATTCAACTGTCTCAGTTGGTGAAAATTCCAAGGGAACTTCATCCTCTGGGGTCTCTTTAGTTAATCTTCTCTGGCCTTTTCCTAAAGTACCCTTTCTATTTTTAAGCCTTTTTAACTTTTTGAAACACAGGATTCCAAAACCACTTCAACATGCTTTCGTATTTATAGTAACTACGAAGTCAATGCTCTCAAACAAGATTACATAGGTAAAGTTTTTTTCTGCAAAATTAAATAGTATAGAGCTTCTCAGTGAAAATATGGAAAGTGAAATTTTGGAAGTGTCGGATGACTTCTTTGCTGAAGCTGATAATCTGATAAACCCCAAACCACCGGTTGCAAAGCCTGATACCTTTACAGATAAAGGTGCTTGGTATGACGGTTGGGAGTCTCGCCGCCATAACCACCTTGACCATGAGTATGTCATTTTTAAGCTCAAATATCCCGGATCTATTAAAGGGGTCGATATGGATTGCACTACCTTTAATATCGGCAACTCATTTTGTTTCGGAGAGTTAGAAGCTGCTGTTGTCGAAGGGGATGAAGAGCCAGTTTGGGAAACAATTATTCCCAAATCTGCAATTACTCCCAATAGCAACAACTTTTTCTGTCTTCGTCAACCCACCACCAAGTACTATAACCTACTCCGTCTCAAAGCTTATCCCGATGGCGGATTAAATCGCCTCAGAGTATATGGAGCGGTGCGCCAGCCTCAGCCAAGTGATCGGTATTTAAATATTTCCGACTGGTATTAAACTTGTTTTAGCTCTAAGCCAGCAGTCGATCTGGTATTTGCTGGGAATGGTGGAAAAGTCGCTGGATGTAGTAATGCACATTTCTCAAAACCTCACAATCTACTGCTGCCTGGACGTGGGGAGAACATGGGTGACGGGTGGGAGACCGCTCGCTCCCGTGCCCCAGACAACTCAGAATGGGTGATATTGAAACTCGGGGCTCAAGGAAGTATCAATGATGTTATAATAGACACCAAAGACTTCAAAGGCAACTTTCCCCAGAAAGTTGAAATCTTGGCAATTGATACCCCGCTGGTAAACTGGCCTTGGTATAACATCTAATCATTGCTAGGAAAAGCCACACTATCACCGTGGTTTGAAATGGACCCGCATTGCTGGAGGCAGTCTCCGTCCTGATGCCATTGTCAAATTCCCCATTCGCCAGCCACACCGCAACTTGATCTTTACTCATCTGAAAGTTCAAATCTTTCCAGACGGGGGGCTTAAACGTGTACGTGCGCTTGGGTATTTTATGGCCGACTCCGAATCTGTTGATTTGCCCAATAAACTTCAATCAGCCACTAATCCCACTGGTCAAGAGCAAGCAGAGACTGAAAGTCCTATTATCACGCCATATAATCTCCGTGCAAGAAGATCTCTTGAATATGGACACTCTTCTCGCAAGCGCAAGCGTCGTGGTCAAGGTTACGATGATAGCGTTTTAGCCACCCCAATCAAAACCGAAACGCCCTCCCCCAAGAGTACTAGGTAGCGCTTTTTATTCGCTTGTTTTATTTCCCTTAAGAAATCTAGCACAACGCCTTCAAATTATTATTCTTTGTCCTTCCTCCACTTATTTTCAGGCTAGGGGTTTCTTATCAAAGTACAGCAGCATGAAAGCGCCCTGAAGAGATCGACTTCCTAAGTCTACTTGTCAAGGACACTAATGAATAGCATCATCCAAATGAATGCGTAAATTACTTTAGCACAATTTTTAAATGGATTCATTTGTTATCCAAAAAATCTTTTCCGATTATGCTCTTATTGGCTAAAGTGACCTCTTGTCTCTATAACGCCATGCTTTCAATCAACTGGGTTTATATATTCCAACATCATATATAAGCTATGGACTAACTATAAGCTTGAAAGTAGCTGATAATATTTATTCTGTACAGTTACTTAACCCAATAGCCAAAATGGATCATATTTCCTTGCTTGAATCCTGAAATGTGTTGGATAAATCCTAAGAAACGCCAGTTTCTATTATTCCATTGTATGCCTAAAGGTGCTTGCAGTTTCTACCCCTTTGCTGTTTAGCGACCTCCACAACGGCTACATATCACGCTCATAATCAACCTTTACTATTCTAACCTACAGTATTTTCACATCTTTTATGCTAAACAAATCATAGCCAGCCTAGAATGAACAAAAGTTGCAAACTAAAAAAATCACCAACAGCACAGATCTTTATTCGGCCTTAAAGGTCAAATGCCTGACAATCTGTTATTTTCATGGCCAAACAGATCATAAATCAAAGAGATAGCTGTATTATCAATATTCCACAGATAGCTAGCAGAACAAGGCAGGCCCAATCCTAAAATCACATGTTTAGCACCATATGCAGATTATACCAGAATGGGTCAATGAGATGGTGTATAACGATCAACAGAACCAAAGTCACATGTGAAACCAATATTCTAAAGTATAAGGCAACAGCTTCCAGTCACCTTAATCCAACCCACACCAAGGAGGAAGAATAGAAATCAATCCAACCCCATTGAGTTTTGATCTGTAAACAGAGCCACCCTAATTCTTAATGGGGCTTGTTATTGTCACAACTAGGGCTGTGTCGGCTTAAAAAAGGGACGATTAAGGTATTTGCTGTAATCGTCCCGTCCTCCCTTCCCCGTCCTCTTCTTTCGGATTCCCCCAGCTTAGGGGAATCCGAAATCACTAAAATAAAAGAAAGTGATGGAAGGCTTTTTGCTTTCCGGATTTTAAGATTTTTTTTAATGAATATACATAATAAAATTTTATTTTCAGAGAAAATAATTTTAATTTCAAAAAGTAATAAATAATTTTTAAAATTAAGAAAGTCAAAAAAAAATATTTTTATTTTTAAAAAAAAATCCAAAATTCTTCATCCTTCTGTGGATAAAGAAGAAAATGATTCTGAGAGAATCTTCTCAAAGAAGATTCTCTCGAAATTGTTTCCGGTTTTCAGACGGGTGCTTCTTTTAAGAAAAGGAGCCACCCGTCCGAAATCTGACGCAGCCCTAGTCACAACAGCAGGGTCAACCTGCCAACAAGGTTCTGACTAAGCGGGTTTGTGACCCGCAACCTGACTTCCCAGTGACCCGTAGCCAAATGTGGAACTCAACTCAAATCTCCAAATATCGCAACTCAAGCAGATGAGGATCCCATACGGTGGATGCCTCAATTTAGCACTTGACTCATTATCTAGATCAAGCCACCTCCCTAACCATTTATCTGAGTGATCAACACAATTATGTTCCTGATATCCACAATTCACACCAGCTATATGATAACTATCTCTCAATAAAGACAATTATTTAGTTTCTAAATATTTCCCCCCTTGAAACTTTGCTTAAACAGCACAGTTATGACATTGGTAGCACAGGTAGGTTTTCCATCCTACCTTATCTTGCAAAATTCTGCCTATTGTCCGTACTTGCCGCAGCCAACAAATATATGAAAGATTCATGTCTGGCCTCCCTGCAGACTGGACGCCCTACACACAAGGAACCAGAATACCAGAAGGGTACATACTGTACCAGAACATAATAATGCCAGCCCTCTCCTTCAACACCCTATCAGAGCAAGGATTCTTTCAAGCGCCTACTGCCACACCTTGAGTGACAGACAAAAGTAACATGCTCACCCATGTAGCTCAACAACTTTGCAGCACCACCTTGGAATTATTTGCTGGAGCCAATGACAACAACATCACAGTGTGGATACAATTCACCCAGAACAAGCCGGCACAAATGAAATGCCCACAACATTTCTGGATTGCAGAAATATCCATTAACCTTACACCTGACGTAGGAACCTGGTGCAACAAGTGGCATGAAGATCACACCAGGAAGGACTAGGATACCTTCAAGAAGAACTTTCTGGCAAGATTTGTGATGAAGGACACCACTCTAACGATCATACACCAAGTAAAGAACCTGACCCAGACTTGCACAGTAAAAGAACTTACCTGCACATACAAGGAGCTCCGCCTGCAAGCACCTTCAGACATATTATTTGAAAATCCAGCTACACACTTCATGTACTTTTTTTAGGAAAATTTTATTAAACACACCTCATGTACTACAACACATTAAAGTCACATGTAATGAGGCACATCAACCTGGACCAAGTAACTAACCTGCAGATCCTTTACCACAAAGTGGAGAAAGCAGAGCAAACATCCAACACCCTTCATAAGGCCCAGACCAGGAAGAGAGAAAGACCCAAAGACTCTCACCCGCAAGGACACTCTAGTTGCCCCCGCCTAGTAACAACAGAAGTACAGGCAATAAACTCTCAGGCTCAAATGGCCACACTAACATGAACAATAGGCAATCAAATTGCACCCACTTCAGAGTCACTACTACTAAGGATAATCAGAACAAGGGAAAAGCCCATGGAGAGCACTAAGCAAGCCAAGCTCTCCTTGCCTAACTCCTGCCTCTCCCAACAATGAGTACCAACCCAAGGGTGTGAATCAGTGCCCAATGATCCAGGTTCCTTCAGGAGACCCAGTACTTTACACCATTGCCAGACATCCCAATAAACTGATGTCCTATCCTTTCTGTTTTTGTAGTTACACAAGCTCAGCGCTCCTGGACTCAGGTGCAGATTAAATGCTTAATGATAGCAATTTTGTGAACAGGTTCAAGTTAGCCACTAATCCTTTGCAGATTAAGAGCGTGATTCTAGCTGATGAACATCACATTGCTGTGACACAGAAGACTGCCCCCTTTTCCATTGCACTAGAGAACCTTCATTCCACCACACAGGACCCATCATTGAATTTCTCTAAGTTTGACATTGTACTTGGACTAGACTGGTTACAAAAAATAGCCCCCAAGTGGACTGGATCACCTCTGTACTGACCATCAAGTGTGAAGGAGTCAACCACCAGATCTACCCTGACTCTGTGGACCAACTTCTACAAGATCACGTCTTTTTACGTATCCCAGAAACTATTAAAGAGAAGGAGAACCTCAAGGCAATTGACTGGGACTCCTACCAGTATGAGAGTATACACTTCAAGGATCACCAGGACACTATCACGCCTCAGGATTGAGAAATTGTAGCCCACCATCCAGAAATCTTCAAGGAGGCCTTACCTGGGCTGCCTCCAGAAAAACATATCCAACACTCCATCCAACTCAAGGGAGCTGTATCTAAGGCACAACCCATCTATTAACTGACCCCTAACAAAGACAACACCCTAAGTGCTTACCTCAAAGAGGTGTTGAAGAAAGGAGTTATCTGCCCCTCACAGTCTCCTTTTGGGGCTGCCATATTCTTTATGGCAAAGAAGGATGTAACCCTTCAACTGGTTACAGATTATTGAGCTCTAAATGAAGTTACCATCAAGAATTGTTACCCGCTTCCACTCATTAACAACCTCTTTGACACCTTGGGCAGAGCAACCGTCTTCTCCAAGATTGACCTAACCGCTGGCTACAACCAGATTTGTGTCAAAGAAGAGGACATACCCAAGACAGCCTTTTTTACTAAGCATTGCTTGTACAAGTGCGTCATACTCAAATTTGGAATGACAAACACGCCATCAACCTTTGTCACATTAATGAACAGGGTCTTTGCATCTCACATTGGAAAACATGTGCTGGTATACTTAGACAACATAATTGTGTACAGCTCCTTGGTAGAACAACACCACAAAGACTTAGAGGCGGACTTTGCAGCCTTAGCACAACACAAACTCCTTGCCAAACTGTCCAAGTGCCAGATTTGCCAAGCACAGCTCCCATTTCTTGGCCATATAGTGCTGAAAGACAGCATCAAGCCAGATAGCCAAAAGATCCAAGCTATATGCAAAATGCCGCCACCCAAAGACAAGGACAAACTCTGTATCTTCTTAGGTATGATTGTCTACGTCTGACAATTTATACCAGACTGCAATGTCCAGATAGAACCCCTGTCAGCAATAACAGGTGTCAAGTCCAAATTTGTATTTTAAATTCAGAACCTAAACGTAAAAATGCAGGATTGTCAAATCCTTGGCCCAAATTTTGAATCACTTTTGCGGGCAACTCAGCTGAGTGAAAAATAAAATATTTAATAAAATCAACCATTTAATTTGACTTTTTTTTGATTTATTTAAATTGGCAAATTTCAAATCCCTTGAAAAGATAACTCAACTAACAAAAGACAAAACACAGCAAACAAATGCAGGATACACAGATCAGAAATTCAGGATTCTAATGTACAGTTTGAGATTTCCTTAATTTCAAACAAATCATAGACATCATGTAAAACTTAACAAATCTGAAATTACAGGATTTTCAAATCCAAGAACCAAATTTCAAATAAAAAATGAGATGAATTTGAAATAAATATAATTTATGGGTGTCTCAAAAAAGATGATAAAGGATCTAGAGTGGATTTGTGCTAATTCTTTTAGGAATCATAGGCATTCTAAAAAGCACCCTATTCCATTTTAGGAGGGCTAAAATTTAGATGCTTGATTACAGCTGATTTTAAACAATGCTAATAATAAAGTAGAACTATATACTACAATCTATCTTATCACATTATCTTTTACTTGATGTGTTGATAGTTCATTTGCTGTTTATAAGGTGTTTGCATTTAATTGGATGGTTTCACCTCTAGTTGCCTTGGCAATAGAAAATCAAGCCGCCTCCTTGAGACCAGCTGGTCTCAAGGAGGCGGCTTGATTTTCTATTGCCAAGGCAACTAGAGGTGAAACCATCCAATTAAACACAATCAAATTATCAACAGCAAATGAGCTATCAACACACCAAAGAAATGGCAACATGATAAGATAGATTGTAATATATAATTCTACTTTGTTATTAGCATTTTTAAAAACCAACTGTAATCAAGTATCCTTAGTAGCAATACATGAATACATAGTTAGTAAACTGATGGTTTATCTTTCCCCTCCTTTCTTCCTTGAAACAAAGTTTTATGGCCCCCAGCATAGCCAGAGGCCAATTTTTTTTAAAAAATTTCTGCGTCATCAGGAGGATAGCTCATATATCATTATATGGTTTTGTGGTTGCTATATTAGTGATTTAGAGTGCAGAATATTGCATCATTTCCAGTTTAGACAATTTTTCATTTCACTTAATTTCATGTCTAAACATGGTTGTTGAGATTGGATTTTCATTTGATTTTATCCAGAGTGGAGCTTCCTGATTTGGGTTGATTTGTCCTAGTTACTTACTGTACATTCAATTTGGATTCCAGTTCCCGCAATTATTACTTGAGTTTACTAGTGGCATTCAAAAGTGATTTGAAATTTGGTTCTTGGATTTGGCAATCCCGCAATTTCAAAAAACATAGTAAACTTAATGAAAATGGATGATGGATTTGAACACTTCAAATTTGATTCCATTTAATTCATTTTGTCCATTGGAAATATGCAGTTTGTCTTGAGCTTTGCAAAGTGTCTATGAGTTCCTGCATTTTTAAAAATCCAAATAAAAACACAAAGAAAAAATTTAATTAAAAAAGGCCATCCCACAAAAGTGATTCAAAATTTGGACCAAGGATTTGAAAATCCCGCATTTTTACGTTTAGGTTCTGAATTTACAGTATGAACTCCTCAGTGCAATCTCTGTTTCTGCAGCCTGAAGGAAAAACTGATGTCTGCCCCTATCTTACAGTATCCAAAGAGAGATAGAGACTACCAAATGGAAACCAATGCTTTTGATGCCTCTATTAGATGAGTGTTGCAAATAAGAACAGACACCGGCAACTTCTTACTGGTAGCATTGAATCACACAAGTTGACAGATGGCAAATGCAACTATCCTATCCATGATAAGAAACTGTTGGTCATTGTCTAGTGAAATGGCTCTGTTACCTAGAGTGCCAGTAAGAATTTACAGCCCTGACCAATCACAAATCCATTATTTATTTTAAGACCCAGGCTAACCTATCCAGGCAACAAGCATGCTAGATGAAATTCCTTGAGAGTGTCAGGATTGACAATTCTCCTCCTCTGGAAACCCAGGCCCAAGAGCGGGAATCAAACCTGAACCTGGATTCTCCCGGGCCGCAGGGCCTATGGACCATGGGACTGCCCACCCGCATTTTTCTGGGGTTGAGCCCCTGCAAGCTAACGCTGAAGATGATGGCCCACCCAATGAAACAGATCAAGCCAAGAAAATTAGTACACTAAGTGGAATGCCAATCACGACATCTAATGGAGGCAACCAGGCAACAACTATTAGCTTCATGAGTTTGAAGTCTTCACCAGCAACCAATCAAGAGCCAACCCAAGGAAGAGGCACCAGCCCGCAACCTGGCCCCATGACCACAACACTAGAGCAAGATAATCAAGTAGCTAAATTGGGAGTCACAACCAATGAAAGAACTCCCGGGCCAAGCACCATTTTGCTGCCTTTAGACCTAAGTCCCCAATTCCCCTGGCCCTGCCTTTCTCAATGCCCTAATGACCCCCCAACAGAAAATGTTAAGTTTGGAGGTGGGGTGCTATATAGACCCAAGGACCCTGCGCTCCAAACTTATTGCCATTTTTAAATAAAGGTTATGTTACTTTGGCTCATACAGCTATTACCATATTTTTTATTTGCCGTCTATAAATTAAGTTTGAGATCCCCCGGCCCTCCTGCCCCTCTGCCTGCAGTTTTCTGTCCACCTGGTGCTCCCTTTGGGCCTGTTCATTTTACTGATTACCCATTAAAGCCCAAATATAAGGATTACACACCAGAGAAAATCATCAAACTTGACCCATTAGCCCGCATCCAATTCACCGTCAGATACAACTGCCAAGGCCTGTGGATTTTCTCTACCCCCAAGTTATTTAGAGGAAAATTCAACTACCTCCCGGCCTATAACGTTTATATGGAACCACCCGTAACACCCAATCCAATGCCAGCCTTTTCCCCTGACCTGCCAACCAATCATACCAGCAAGCTTTTTATTATTGTGTACATCACCCTCACTGGGGTGGTGGACACCATTGTACCGGCTGCCGGCCCGTGGTCTTGGTTAGGAAAGTCTGCTTCTTACCTCTTAAAGTTAGCCCCTCTCTTGTGGTGGGCCCTGCCCACAAGAAACCTGGCCCAAGTTACCTCCAAAACCGGCGGGCCGGCCGCCTGAGAGTGGGTCCCTGACAGAGAGGTTCAACATGAATATCCAGTACAAGCCTGGACTAAGTTATTCATGGCTGACACCCTTTCCCACCTATACATAAGAGCCACCAGAGGTTAAAACAGTCTGGATCTGGACTATCCCCTCCTGATACTTTGAACCTAGGACAAAGACTTTCCCCCAGGGACCACTGACATCACAAGAGATACTGTCATCAAGAACAAACATCTTTTCACAGACGTCTATGGAGCATTGCATCAAAAAATAACTGACAGGGTCACTGTCCCATACATATCCACACACCAGAGGGTTGACACCATCTTGTTTATCACCAAGATTTAGGACACACAAAGAGCCCAAACCTCTAAAACTTCCTGAAGCACAAGCCTTGGTGGCCAACCCTGTACAGGGATATACAAGAGGTCCTTGAGCAATGTGAAGTATGTGAAAAACTTGAAAAAAAACAATGCTCCCCCAAAGTTGGTGTTGTCAATCTGTTCTCAGTTACACTTCAAGGTTGGTCCCTCAATATTGTTGGCCCAATGTCAGGGAAACATAACAACACAAAGTATATCATCACTGCCATTGACTTTGTCACTTGCTGACCAGTAGCACAAGTGGTGAAGGCACATACTGGCAACAATGTCTGACGGTTTATTGGCAAGGAGATTATCAGTAAGTTTGGAAAGTCAGAACTACTGGTTACAGATAGAGGCAAGGAATCAACCTCAGAAATCACCACATGTACCTCACAAAAACGGGGTCAAACACACGGTAACCACACCATACCACCTTCAGACCAGTGGCAGAGTTGAGCAAATAAACAGCAGCTTAGTACAAGCTCTCTCCAAACTCACTGCTGGGAGACCTGAGGATTGGCACAAACAAATAGTAGCTGCACTCCTTGTATGTTGCACTTAGGTGAACAGATCCACTGGGAAGAGACCTTTTGAGCTTGTATATGGTACACAACCAAACATCATACAAGCCCTTATATAGCCAAAGTTGGAAATACCCAACAAATTTTGCTTTGTTTAGCACCCCAAGCACTACAAGCTGATAGTGATTAACTGGATAAAGAAGAAAAACATCTACAAAACACATTTGTTTCTATCTAAGCTAGAAATAAAGTCAGGGACAAAGTCTGGGTGATAAACACCAAAAGAAGCAAATTGCAGCCAGAAAAAGTAGGCCCTGCCATCATAATGAAGGTAAACAATATTAAAACTTACCTGGTACAAGGACTTGGTAAACGTAAACAAGACAAGGTTCTACAACACAACTGTCTACGCCCCTGTAAATTCCGTCAGAAGCAACACAAGACCATCCTACCTGCAACCAAACAGCAACTGGTCCAATACAGCGCCCAAGCTCCTGACAACCTCCCAGATGACCTCCCCCCAGAGGAAGCCAACTGTCAGGAATTCACTTCATTTTATTCCTGCCAGCAAGTCAGTTAATAGTATTAAAAGGGATTCTTTTCCCTCTTTTGGGTTGTCTTTTTCTCCTAAAATTCATGGGTTAATAGGTAGTATATGTTCTAAGTTACCTGATGACTATGAGCTGGTTAATTCATTAGATTCATCAATATCAACAACAGGATTTGAACCCAGGTGTCATGCCCTGCCCCAAAGGGCAGGCTTTTTAGAGTATTTTGATTTGTTTTTGCTTTGGTTATTCTTTTGCTTATTTTTAATATTTGAAAATTTAATTTAAAGAGTTAATAACTAAGTACTTTAAGTTAGTTACCTTGTTTTATGCTATTCACGTTTGAATTGTTGTCTTTGTCCCACTCTTCTTCCCAGCTATTCTATCAGCTTTATATATTCTACTGTTGCAACTGAACCAATGAGGATTCAGTACTTGGAATTGGGGAAGACAACAGTCCAATAGAAAGGACAGAATAATAAGAATAAGGTATTGTTTATTGTAGAATATTGTGATTAATATACTATATGGGGAAAGCCACAAGGCCACAAGGGGGTGGCATAGTGGGAAGTTCCATGTAAGGTTTGAAGCTGAGGAATAACTTGTGCGGGGATCAGCAAGTCAAATTGGTAGCGCTCTTAATTAGGATGAAGTGCCCGCCATTTGACATTACCATCAGATTAATCCATAACTTTAGATAAGTCAAGGGGCAGCTCATTGAGCGCCCCCTGTTTATTGTAAGATACGTTAGCAGGCAATTCTGGAAACTTGGTTGCAACACCCCCCTTGCCCCCTGCTTGTCTTCAGACACCAAGACCAGAGTCTGCAGAAGGTCTGGGAAGGTCCACACAAACAACTTTTGTGTGGGGATGGCGCGGTAGGGGCGCAAGCAATCATGGTGAAGCTTCTTGGTGTTTCCTTGGGCATCTTCAAGTTTGTAAGTGTGATTGTCATAGACTGCAGCTATCTTGAAGGGCCCTAGGTGGTTGGGTTCCAACTTGGCAGAGTTGGTGTCAGGATACACCCTGACATATCTTGTGTTACAGAAATGCCTTGGGAAAATTCTGCTATTATCCATGATCCCAATGCTAGTTTGATGACTCTCCTAGCTGCTCTTGACAATGAGTTATGGCTTTTTAAAGTTTGGCCGCCAGCTAAACTTCCTAACCAGTGCAAAGTGACAAAAATATGCAACCAAGGCACAAGAATTGATGCAAATCTTAATTTGAGCATAACTCAGCAACCACTGGACGGATTTGGACGCCCAAACACGCATTTTGAAGCCAAACACCAGGAAAGTCAATCTGTGCTATTTTTAGACAAAACACGGATGCAAAGCCCAATGTGCAGGATTTTGCAAAGGAACATGAGTCATGCTGTTCAGAAGATGCCCCAAACCCCAGCCTGATGTCACCAGCAGAGTCCCTAATACTGTCAAGAAGATTTAAGAAGATTCTAAAGAATCTAATGAAATGGTATATAAAGGTGTTGCTCACAATGATCCCCTTGTGATCATTCTAAGTTAGCCTTGAAATAAATTTTTAATTTAGTTTGATTTAAATATTAAGTTCAGTCAGATGGAAACCAGTCAAGACCCTCTGGGCCCTGACAGTTGGGATTGAGGGTGTAGACGGGGTCACCTACAGAGTATCTAGCTTTGAGGTGCTTTGTTCCTCCTGAAATCCGCTTGTGTTTGGTTTCCCAGGCTTTGACACGCCATTGGTCTAGGGATGGAGTTGTTGCTAGGAGAGGCTTGTTGGGAACCTTGGACCGTAGTTTTCCCTGTTCAACCCCTGTCAGACTGTCAGGTGTTCCAAAGGCCAGGGTACTGAGGCTGAACCCTGTGCCCCTGTTGATTCTTGATTGCAGGACAAGTAGCGTGGTGGGCAGGTGTTCAGTCCATGCAGTGTTAGGGTGCTCTTGTGAGAGCTTGGCAATCAATTGAACCAGTGAGCCATTTAACTGTTCCACACGTCCATTGGCTTGAGGATAGTAGGGGGTCGTAACTATATGTTGAAGCGCATTCTTAGCACAGCATGCCTTCATGACATGCCCAACAAGTTCAGGGCCGCCATCTGTGATGAGGCGTTTGGGTTGCCCAAAGCAGGCCACAATTTCCTTGCCAATAAAACAGGTAATGGTGGTGGCAGTGTGGTTGGTTGTTGCCCAGGCCACTGGCCAGCAAGTGAAGTAGTCAATGGCAGTGATAATGTACTTCTTTCCCAGTCTGTCTTTAGGGAGTGGCCCCACAATGTCAAGGGCCCACTGCTTGAAGGGTTTCATGGCCTTGATGGGAAGTACAGACTTGGGGGGTGCAGGTTTGGACATGTTCTTTTCACACAACACCCACGTTTTGAGGAGGTCAAAGATGTCTTGATGCATGCACGGCCACCAAACCTTCTGTTTCATGATCTTGAAGAGGTTAAGCCCTCTGATGTGACCCAGGGTTTGGTGGTAATGCAATATTGTGTCCCCTTGTTGCGTGGTGGGAATGTAAGGTGTCTTCTCACCTGTCTCTGCCTGACGGCAGACGTTACCAGCATCAGTGGTGAACTGACTTTTGTTGTCCTTCAGCTTGGAGATGGTTACCGAGTTAAGGCCCTTGTAGCGAGTTGCCTCAGGGCAGAGGTAGAGCATGGGCCAATCTGGATCCAAACTATTGTCCCCAGTGATAGACACTACATAGAGTTGTGAGAGAGCGTCAGCTGTGATAAGTTCCTTCCCCAGCTTGTACTTGATGAGCAACTGGTAAGGGGATAGACATTCAACCCATCCTGCTTGGTGGCATGTCAAGTGGGACTGCGTGTTGAAGTACTGAAGTGACTTGTGGTCTGTCAGAATGCGGGGTGGGAAAGTAGCTCCTTTCAGGTAACAGCGCCACTTCTCAACACAGTGTACAATGGCCGCCAATTCTTTATCATGGATGGGGTAGTGTTGTTCCAAGTCAGTAAGTTTACTGGACTCATATGCCACGGGGAGGAAGACGCCATTTTCAGTTTCTACCCTTAGCACGCCCCCTATGGCCCTGTCAGAGGCATTGGTCTCAAGTTTGTACTATCGGTTTCAATTGGGGAACTGCAGTACTGGTGCTATTGTGAGCCTTTGCTTCAACGTCTCAAAGGCTCAATCTCTGATGGGGGTCTAATGGAAGCACTGTTTGGTATTGAGGAGCTCAGTGAGAGGTGCAATTAGTTCCCCGCAATTGGGAATGAACTTGCGTACATAGGCAACCATGCCTAGGAATGTTTGCACCTGGCCCACATCAGTGGGGGGCACATGCTGGTGATTGCCTTGATTTTAGCAGGGTTGGGCTTTATCCCTTGGGCAGAGATGGTGTGCCTAAGGAATAACAGCTCTGACATGAGAAACTCACATTTGGAGGGTTTAGCTTTTAGCTGGTTTTTACAAAGGGTGTTGAGGACAGCACAGAGGTGTTGGAGGTGCATGGTTTGATCTTGACTGAAGACAATAATGTTGTCAAGGTACATAACCACACATTTCCTAATCAGTTCCTCAAATTCTTTGTTCATCAACATGGCAAAGGTGGAGGGAGCGTTGGTCATTCCAAAGTTCATGACACGACACTCAAACAATCTGTAGCGCGTGCAGAAGGCAGTTTTTGCCTCATCTCCTGGTGCAATGCAGACCTGGTTGTACCCTGCAGTGAGATCAATCTTGCTAAAGACCTTCACACCTGCAAGTGTATCAAACAGGTTGTCAATCAGCGGCAGGGGTACTTGTTCTTAACTGTCACTTCATTTAGAGCGGTAGTCTGTGACCAGGTGAAGGGACCTGTTCTTCTTAGCTACAAAGAAGACAGCCATTCTGTATGGAGAGAGCAAGGGGCAAATGAAACCCTTATTGAGCGCGTCCACAAGGTGCTGGCAGAGGGTTTCATCTTCCTTTGATGTGAGATGGTATAATGGTTGTGCTTTAGGTAACAACCCTTGAAGTTGTACAGCGTGCTAGATCTCCCAGGGAGGAGGTAGCTATTCAAGTGTCTCACTGAATACATCCTTGTACTCCTTGAGGAGTGCAGCAAACACTGGTGGTGGTGAGGAGGTCAAGGGAGGGACCGCGGATGGTTCAGCACGGATGACTTTGACTGAGCATTGGTTAAAGTCTAGTTTCCCCCCTTGAAATTGTACAAGCCTGTCTCCATTATTCTGACAAACACAGTATCATGAAGTAACTTGCTCATTTACACAGGGTAAATCTGGAACCCCTCCCTATTTCTGTTGAGGATGATGACAGAGGTATCCCAATCAATGTAGGTACAGTTGTGCCAAAGCCAGTTGAGACCAGCAATTATGTCATGGCTGAGCCCTGCCATGATTGGCCCAGAGAGCTTAACCTGGATGTTCCCCATTCTCACAGAGAAGGGTACTGTCTCATGGGTGATGGCAACTCTGCAGGAGTCAGCTACTTGTACTGCTTTGAACCTGCTGGGCACTCAGTATAATTGCTGAGAGTTGGCAAACACCTGGTCCACCATAGTGTGGTTGGCCCCAGTATCTACCAGTAATTTGTGGGTGTTCCCACGGAAACAGAAGGAATAGGACAAGTGTGTTACTTTATTTGAGGAGTGACTTGCTTGCAATACAGGGTTGTCACTGTGGACTTGAAAGACGTCCAGAGTTTTGACTTCATGAATGTTGTAGTTGCAGGGATTTTTTGCGAGCAGGGATTGAGAGGATGGGTCAGGTGGGGTTGCAAGGCCTCTTGTTGCTACAACCCCCAGGCTTTTCCCTGATACTTGCTCCTTGCTAGCTAAAGCTCCCCCTTGCGGGGCGTTTAGTCCCATTATCTGCTGACGGGGCTGGCGGCGGCCCACTTGATTGTGGCCACTGCCAGGTGTGGTACATGGTTGGGATGGAGCGTCATTAATACGGCGGAAGCCCATTGAGCCCTGGTTGTTAGCCTCCACAATGGCCTTATAGCAGTTGTCAATGGAGGTGCAATGACCTACGGGGACCCACTTACAGATATGGGGTTTTAACCCATTAATGATGAGAGTGAGTAGCATTGCATTTCTGTTGATCATGGCTTTGGGGGCGGCAGCAAGAGCTTGTTGCCAGGCGGCAAGGTACTCAGGAACAGAACCAGCCTGTTTGATTTCTAGAAGAGGAGTTCCCATAACAATGGGGGAGAAGGTTTTGCTGTAGCAGGACTTGGCAGCATCTCAGAATGCCACCCAGGTAACGTCAAGTTCCTGGCTGGCTCAGTTAGTGAACCACACAGCGGCAACCCACATGGGCTCAGGGACCTGAAAGATGAAAAGGCAGGTTTCAGTAGATTGGAGCCAACTGACAATGTTGGCCCCCTTGACGCCACCAGTGAAGGATTCTAGCTGAAGGTTGAGCATGCGCTGGGACAGATCTGACTGGGGTGGGGTGACACTGGCGTCACACTGCCCAAGGCAGAGCCAATTGTACACGCTGGTGAGAACTAGCTGGTCTTGATAGATGACGTACCCGTTGGGGATGTCCCCCTTGGGGATTGGCAGAAAGGTCTCTTGTTGGGGAGTAGCCATATGGCCCATACTCTGTCCTTTCTTGGGGGAATTTTTTTAGGTAGGCCATAAACCTACCGCTGCTACCACTGTTGCAACTGAACCAATGAGGATTCAGTACTTGGAATTGGGGAAGACAACAGTCCAATAAAAAGGACAGAATAATAAGAATAAGGTATTGTTTATTATAGAATATTGTGATTAATATACTATATGGGGAAAGCCACAAGGCCACAAGGGGGTGACATAGTGGGAAGTTCCATGTAAGGTTTGAAGTCAAGGAATAACTCGCGCAGGGATCAGCAAGTCAAATTGGTAGCGCTCCAAATTATGAAGAAGTACCCACCATTTGACATTGCCATCAGATTAATCCATAATGTTAGATACGTCAAGGGGTGGCTCATTGAGCGCCCCCTGTGTATTGTAAGATACATTAGCAGGCGAGTCTGGAAACTCAGTTGCAACACTACTTCAAATTTAGAATATTTTTCACAGTTTACTTACTTTTTGAGCCTCCTGCTTATGTTGATGCCGCTCTTTCCCAGCTTACGTGCTGATCTGTGGGGTTTACTGGGTTTCTGTTGTCCCTTTCCCTCCAGGTTTTACCCAACTTTCTCCAGTTGCTCCTGTTCTTGGCTGCTTTCCCCATGACTATCATTTACACAACTGGCCAAGACTTTTTCTATAAATAAAGAGCTTGTGAAGAGTAGGCTTTAAGCCAAAATTCTAAGTGATTTCTACCCTTCAAACTTTTTTTCAATTTTTAAATTGAGATCTTAATTTTTAGAAATTTATACATTTTTATTAATTCATTTTAAGTTTTGTCTTTTCTCTTCTTTAATAAATGGAAGTTGTAAAACAGCAAGACTTAGGCCTTTTGTATCCATTATTTTCCCTTAAGGAATCTTTTAATAGTTATATGTACCAGTTTGCTGATGGAGAGTATCCTAATACCAACATTTCCTTAGTTACTAGTTGTTCACTATTAAATACCCTGTTTTATCTTCTTTGTTTAGGGCTCTTAAACTCTATTACTACTTTTGTAACCCAGTATAAGTTCTTAGCAGGATTGTGTAAAATCATATTACAGACAGTTCCTACCTTTTTATACCTTCTGAATCTAAATTCTAATGCTCTACACGCTTTAATTTATAACCTTGTATCATTATGGGCAAGACCTTACATTATTTTGGCTTCACATGGGATTGACCCAGGAAATACTTTTCCATCTCTTCAATCATCTTTTTAGCCTTGTTTCTCTCTATTATTATTGTAACATTGTTATCTCTAGTAGTTTTTTTACTTGGTTGGTTATATGATAAAGTTTTTTGTAATAAATGTTGTGAATGCAGCTATTCACTGTATTTTGATTTTGCCTTTGGTGGGCCATTTTGAGGACAAATCTCTCGCTTTTGCTTTTGCTACTCAAAATGAGTTGATGACCAATTCAGGAAGTACAATTGTTTGGTTTCCTGATCCCTGCGCAACTCACTTGCCCCACTAATGCTGATGGCAAGTGATCCTACAGTCCATGTACTGTTTTGTGGTAAAGCTACACAGTATATATTCACAATCTTTATACCCAATAAATCTTAAGTTCTATTCACATTTTTGTCTTTGTGTCTTCTGTACTTCCGCGCCTCTCTCTAGCCACAACTAGTAGAGATTATTCTTCCAGGGCCGTAAGGTAAACACATTTGCCTTCCCTGTCATCTAACCAAGACTTAGTACAAATCCAATCCTAAGGTTAGGATTTCCTGTTGTGTGTCTGTGCCGCGCCTCAGAACACAACAATAAAGAAGGACATACTCCTACTTACTACATCAACCAGACAGTAGTTCTCAATACCTTAGATCATAGTTCCCCTCCCCCTAGTATTTTTAACACTTTAGTCTATGCGCAAGCCCACTTTACTGCTTACAAATCTGAGTTCTCCACCAACTCCCAGAAGATCCTCTATCTTGCTGAGAAGCTCACTGTTCACTACAGAGATTGGTTTACCTCTCACTCAATACGCAACCCAGGTATACTCCAGAACTATGATATATTTGTCACTTACCTCCTATCCTTCTCTGGAGAAGACAAAGATTCATCTGCCCCCTCTGCCTCCCAGTTTCCAGGTCTTGCACAAGGATCACTTCCACTTGGAAAATACAACCAGAAGTTTTGCTCTCTTCTGTCAAGTCTACAAGACTCTGACTCTGAGGCTTGCAGCTTCTACAAGATAGGCCTCAGAAAATTGCTCCAGGAATTTTTGGTCCATCACAACCTCCCCAATGAATTAGAACCCCTTATCAGAGAGGTGGTCAAGTGGAACCAAAGATACCTTTCCTCGAAAACACATCCTTCTTCTAACCTATCCCCTGCAGCTTGTTTGTTTGTATCAGACAAGGTACCACTTTCTTCAACCCCTCCACCTGGCACCAAGCCAAAGGCTGGGGGGAGGTTTTGCCTTACTGCTGAGGAAGTCCTTAGAAGAAGGAACAATAACCTTTGCTCCTACTGTGGATCAAAGGACCATCTTCTACTAGCCTTCCCTCTCTCCAAGCGTTCCCCCTTGTCAACAAGGCCTCCACACTCACCTTGCTTTCCCTTAGCAACACTTCTAAGTCACCTATTGTCTTAGTAACTATTAATGGACCTTTGGGAAAGATCAAGGTCCTTGCTCTTCTTGATACTGGTGCTGATGCCAACTTCATTGAAGAGAAACTTGCTAATCTAATTGGACTCTCTGCTTACAGATCCCTTGACGTTAAGATGGGAAATAGCACTCTCACCAGCGCCACACCTATCCTCCAACCCATCACCATTGACTTGGAGGGCTCTCCATTCTGTGTCTTGTATAACTCCTCCCCTAACCTATCTTTCACGTTCATCCTTGGATTCCTGTGGCTGAGAGAGTCTTTACTTAAATTTAATCACCCAAACAACAAGATTTCATTCACATACAATGATGTTATCAAATCACTATCTCTTGTATCTGGTACTATTTGCCCAATTCCCTCTAAACTGAACCTGACTACCATATCTAGTACAATTCTGGATACTCTTTCCACCAAGGACAAGGATGGATTACCTTATTGTTACTCTGACTTCAAAGATTGCTTTAGTGAAGAGGAGTGTAACTTGCTACCTCCTCATAGGCCCTACAATATCTGGATAAACCTGAAACCAGGCACTACTCATCCCTGGGGAAGGCTTATCTCCCTCTCTGACTCAGACAACACCCTACTAAAGAACTACATCAATGAGGAACCCTCAAAAGGCTTCATATCACAATCCACATCTCCATGTTCTTCCCCCATCTTCTTTGTCAGTAAATCAGATGGTTCTAAGCGCCCTTGTGTCAACTATAGAGCACTCAATGAGATCATAATCAAGGATAGATGCCCTATTCCTTCTGCTGAGGCTTTGACCAATTGCCTTGCTGGTAGCTCTGTATACACTAAGAATGACCTCCAAAGCGCTTTCAACCAGGTCAGAGTCTCCCCTGGCTACAAATGGAAGACCACGTTCTGTACCCTCTTTTGGGTTGTATAAGTACAATGTAATGCCCTTTGGATTATGTAACGCTCTATCAACCTTTCAGGCCTTAATGGATGGGGCACTTCTTTCCTTCCTTAACAAGTTTGTTGTCATTTATCTTGGCAGCATTCTCATATATCCCTCCTCCATTCCTGACCATGTTGCCCACAATAGCCAGGTCCTCCAGAGACTTCAAGAATACAATCTATTTGCAAAATCTTCAAAGTGCTCATTCTTTTGCACCAAGGTCAATTTCCTTGGCTACATTGTCACTCAAAACGGTTTCACAGTCTCTCCTAGCAAGGTGAATGCTATCCAGAACTGGCCTTTTCCCAAGACTTGCTCACAACTTCATGGTTTCCTTGGATTGACAAAATATTTCTGTAAGTTTGTAGAGAATTTTTCTTCTTTAGTTTTGCCTCTCACTACCCTTCTCCTTCCATTCCTTTTGTCTGGACACACAAGGCCCAGCTCGCTTTTGAGGCTACTAAGGCTGTTTTTGTCTCCACTCCTGTTCTCCTGTTCTCCTGATGCCTGATCCTTCCAAACCCTTCTTGGTTGAGACTGATGCCAGCAACTATGCCATTGGCGGTGTTCTCCTTCAGCTTGGGGGGATGGGATGCAACACCCTGTTGCATACTTCTCCCAAAAACACCTCCCAGCTGAAAGAAACCACCCCGTACACAACAAGGAACTTCTCACCATCATCAAAACATTCAAGCATTGGCGTCGCTACCTCAAGGGACTAAACAAGCCTTTCCTCATTTACACAGACCATAAGAGGTTGCTTTACTTTACCCAGTTACGCCACATCTCCCAGAGACACAAAATATGGGTACTGGAGCTATCAAATTTCTGCTTCAAGCTTCTGTATAAGAAGGGTATACTTAATACCCTACCTGACGCACTTAGTCATCACCCTTTATTGTCCAAAGTTGACAAAGACTACAAATTCCTCAACACCAAGATGGTATTTCTGCCCAAGAGCTTTCTCAAACTTAATGTTATCAGTACCACAACTCCCAACATACTGAAGCAAATCCACGAGTCCCAGCTGTCCAACAAGGTCTTGTCTCAGATTATTGACGCTCTTACAAATAATGATACAGTTTCAAATCCTTCCTTCTCCCTTCTAGATGGGGTGTTATACTTCAACAAACTTTTGGTAGTTCCCTCCTTGGACCTTCAACAGCTACTAACCATCACGTTCCACAATTACCTTACTGCAGGCCACTCCGGATACAAGAAAACTCTTCCTAACTCCACAATCACTTCTGTTGGCCAAAGATGTCCACCTTTGTCAAGTCATATATCAGTAGTTGCCTGGTTTGCCAGAGAAGCAAACACTCCACCCAGAAACCTGTGGGTCTTCTATGCCCTCTTCCAGTCCCTGAAGGTCCTTGGCAGTCTGTCTCCTTAGATTGCATTGTCCAACTTCCTCAGTCTGAAGATTTTTACGCCATACTGGTCATTGTAGAGAGATTCTCAAAGCAGGCTATTTTTGCACCTTGTAATTCCAACATTACTGCAAAGCAGACTGCTTCCCTCTTTGTTAAAAACGTCTTTATCCACCACAAGACTCCAAGAGATATTATCTCTGACAGTGGACCACAATTTCTTTCTCTGTTCTGGAAAGAGTTTATGACCCAGCTAGGCGTTCACCTCTCCCTTAGCACGTCCTATCATCCCCAGTCAGATGGGAAAACCAAACTTACAAACCAGAAACTAAAATGTTTCATTTGCTGCTTTTCCAACAAACAACAAGAAAATTGGGCTTCTCACTTACCTTTAGCCTAGTACTCCTACAATGCTACCCCTCATTCATCTACCAAAATGACCCCGTTCATGGCAAATTTAGGCTATAATCCTGCCTTTGTCCCCTCTGCCATCTCCTCTGTCAGTTCCCTGTAAGTCAAGGAGTTTCTGGTCCAGCTACAACTCATCCAGAATTCCTTAAAAGAGAATCTCTCTAAGGCTATTGAGGTTTACAAAGTCCAGGCCAACTGTCACTGTCAGCAAGGAAAGAGCATCCAAGTCAACAACCTTGTATATCTAAATACAAAGAATCTTCCTATCAGATGGCCTTCTTGTAAGCTTGGTCCCCAATTCATAGGGCCTTTTCTTGTAACAAAAAAGGTTGGAAAGGTTGCATACTGTATTCAAATTCCTCCAGGGTACCACATCCACAACGTCTTCCATGTTTCTCTCCTCAAACTCCAGACTTCTCCTCCTCCTTCTCATCAGAACAACAAAACACCTCCTCCTCACATGGTTGAAGGAACTCCTGAGTATGAGGTTGAGTCCATTATTAACCATCATTATCACTATGGTAAACTTCAATACCTGGTTCTTTGAAAAGGGTATTCTGTCAAGGAGAGTTCTTGGGAGCCATTGTTCAACCTTGCAAACTGTCCTGAGGCCCTCAATTCTTATATCCAAGCACATCCTGAGCTTGGATCTGGAGGGGGTAATGTCATGCCCTGCCCCAAAGGGCAGGCTTTTTAGAGTATTTTGATTAGTTTTTGGTTTGGTTATTCTTTTGCTTATTTTTAATATGTGAAATTTTGATTTAAAGAGTTAATAATTAAGTACTTTAAGTTAGTTACCTTGTTTTACGCTATTTGCGTTTGAATTGTTGTTGTTGTCCCACTCTTCTTCCCAGCTATTCTATCAGCTTTATATATTCTACTTCAAATTTATAATAATTTTCACAATTTACTTACTTTTTGAGCCTCCTTCTTATGTTGATGCCACTCTTCCCCAGCTTACGTGCTGATCTGCGGGTTTTACTGGGTTTCTGTTGTCCCTTTCCCTCCAGGGTTTACCCAAATTTCTCCAGTTGCTCCTGTTCTTGGCTGCTTTCCCCATGACTATCATTTACACAACTGGCCAAGACTTTTTCTATAAATAAAGAGCTTGTGAAGAGTAGGCTTTAAGCCAAAATTCTAAGTGATTTCTACCCTTCAAACTTTTTTCAATTTTTAAATTGAGATCTTAATTTTTAGAAATTTATACATTTTTATTAATTCATTTTAAGTTTTGTCTTTTCTCTTCTTTAATAAATGGAAGCTGTAAAACAGCAAGCCTTAGGCCTTTTGTATCCATTATTTTCCCTTAAGGAATCTTTTAATAGTTATATGTACCAGTTTGCTGATGGAGAGTATCCTAATACCAACATTCCCTTAGTTACTAATTGTTTATTATTAAATACCCTGTTTTATCTTCTTTGTTTAGGGCTCTTAAACTATATTACTACTTTTGTAACCCAGTATAAGTTCTTAGCAGGATTGTGTAAAATCATATTACAGACAGTTACTATCTTTTTGTACCTTCTGAATCTAAATCCTAATGCTCTAAACGCTTTAGTTTATAACCTTGCACTATTATGGGCAAGACCTTACACCAGGTCTTTTTTACACTCAGTCAACTGTCATATAAAAGATAGTAAAGAAGAATCAATAACTGTTCAATTTTTACCTTTCAAATTTGATTCCAGCCAATCAGGCGTTACAACAACTGATCTGTTGGATAATTTAAAAACATATGATGATGCTGTTAATCTCTTGATCTCTGACTCCACATTTTTTTGCTGTTGGCTCCCGTTTCTGTTGCTGGTTTCTGCTCCCCCTCTCCAGTTTCCATTGGGAAATAGCTGGAGATTCCTCCAGTTCCTTGCTGCTCTTGTGGGATTGTCAATTTAACTTTAAATAATTATGTGATTGAGCATATTTTAGGGGAAGAAACATCAAAATCTCTAATTTTAAGTTACTCTAATTCTCAATCCCCATTAACTTCCCCAAATCCTCTTAAATCCTTTACTATTTTCCTCAACTACTTATCTCTACCATGCTATATATAGCTGGTAAATCTTATTTTATTATTTTTTCAATCAATTAAGTCTTCATTCACCCAAAGTTAAATACATTTTATTTTAGTTTGACTTAAACCTTTTAATCCAAACCATGAGATTACCCAAGATTTCCATTTTGGAGTCCCTTGGATATAAATGGCTTTTTTGGATGATCTTTTTGCAGGCTGTTAAGGCCAGCATTTTGCTGGGTACACAAGCTGACTATGGTACCTCCCCCAAAGCCCATTTCTTAGATAACTCCAGGCGTCAGGTAATACCAGGAGTCTGGTATAATGCAACCCCCTTGTCACACAATAATCCCCAAAAGGAAGAGCCTCAGAATTATCAGCCCACCAAGAAGCCCGTCAAACCCCAGGTCTTCTGTCTGTTGGCTTCAGCTTTCCTCCTTAGCCATCTAGGAGCGTACTTCTTTCTAGGTTGCTTCAATCCACTTTTGGGTTGTTACTGCCTGTTTGGAGAGCTATTTTACCTCAGAATAGTGTCTCTGCCTGTAGGATATCTTGTGACTGGTCTAAATACCTCTGCAATCATTCACCATCTTGAAAGATTACTTCCAAGTGGGTGGGTGCCTGACACCAACCTTCAGCCGGGGGGGGGTTGCAACAGCAGGGTCATCCTTCCAGCAAGGTTTCAACTAAGCAGGTTCATGACCTGCAACCTGAATTCTCAGTGACCTGTAGCCAAATGTGGAAGTCAACTTGAATCTCCAAATATAGCAACTTTAGCAGATGAGGATCTCACACAGTGGATGCCTTGATTTAGCGCTTGACTCATTATCTAGATCAAGCCACCTCCCTAACCATCCAGCCAAGTGATCATCACAATCATGTTCCTAATATCCATGACTTGCTAATACTATATAATTCTAATATCTCAATAAAGACAATTATCTCTTTTCTAAATATTTCCCCCTTGTAACTATGCTAAAACAGCACAGTTGCAACATTATTTAAACAAGCCAGGATTAAAATATAAAGAATTTTTCAAAGCTAACTCTATAATAAACTCCCATCCCTAGATAGCCTGGCCCTTGTTTGAATCAAAGTTTATTCACCGTATTTAGGCTTAGCTTATGTTAACAGGAGCAACTCCAAGAGCTCATAAATGCTGTTGGCCAATTATAAAAGCTTCTATGGTCAGGTCTATTCACAGGGAAAGCTTTAACTATGAGATTCAAAATTTTATTGTTGTGTACTATGTGCATAGTACACATTGCTCTCCTGGGTTGATATGTGTATACTGCTTATTTTTCTCTATCCTCAACTAACTATGGTTTAAATATTACAGCATAAATACACAGATACTGAGATCCCTTGGTATTATTGACAGGACTGGATCAGCCCCTGCTGCACAAAGGTCTTGATTGATAAGGTGGCAGAGTAAATTAAGCTTACTCTTCCCTAAGAACATCTTACCATCAGGTATAGATGAATTAAGATTTATACTTGCTACAATATATAAGGCCTGATAACAAAATAGGCTTATTTCTCTTCTCCTAAATTGCATCCAGATGTATACCACTGTTGCCAATTTGATCTTATTGGTATTATAATTACATTTAATCATTAGAATTTTTTGAACATGCCATATAGATACACCTGTCCCTACATAATCACACCAGTTACACAAGGCTTTACAAAAGGTACCTGGATATAAAGCTTTATGATAGCCATTCCAAAAAGTGGGTGCAGGTCAAAACATATGTGCTGCACCCAGTTTTCAGCCCAAGATTCCTGTGCACATAGCAGAGATAGATTGTCCTGTTAATATGGTGCGTTTCAACAGCTTTCTTGGCACCCACAGAATTCCACCAACCAAATACCATGCAGTAGGCATCTGGCGCCCAGGCTGGGCATAGACCCATCAAGGATGCTAACCAATACAAGTGATGAAACTTTTAATTGCTTAGTGGGGTTGCAACAGAGCTATCTATAGTACTGCACTTGGAGCTGGGAGAAGACAGCAGCTCAAGAGGGTCCAGGGGATGGGTTAGGAACCCAACACTTCTTATCAAAAGCAATGCTGATTTTTATACTTCATGAAAAAGCCATCAGGACACCAAGGGCATGGCACTGGTGGAACAGTCTACATAGGGTTGACTATATTTGAGATAAGACCATTGTGGGGATCATTATCATAACCAGATCTGGCTCTTTAAAGGGGATATATGATCTTGCCATAGTGAACAAATTAAGAGGGAATATGATGTTAGATCTGTCCTAGAGGAATCACTGATTGTTCCCTGAGTGTTATGAGATATGTTAGTGACCTATTTTTCTAGCTTGGTTGCAATACTCCCTCTTGCTCCCTTCTATGTATGCTGTTCTTTATAAGCACAGGTTCCTGTGAAGCTTATGAAAAGATTAGAGATAAATACTTCTGGGTTAGGTTATTGTGATAGAAATTGCTGGGTAGTATGAAGAGATCTTCATATGGTGAGGAATAACCACCCAAACCCATAAGAAGTTGATGATTAATCACCACCAAAACTTCAAATACCATTTAGTGAAAATTTCAAAAGATACACTAGGGCTTAACAGAATAATTAAATCCAAAAAAGGAGTTCCAGATAAATGGCTTGCTGTAATGGTAGAGGAGCTCCAAAGACTGAAAGATTGAGAAAATGGGGAATGAAAACCCAAATGCTGAAAACATTGAGGAGAAAAATAATTCTTAATGTCAAAATTTGTAAGTGATAAGCTCCAAGCAAAGGTACAGGCAAAATGGAAACTGTAAAAGTGAGAAAAAACATTATAAAAGCTAATCATTGAAAAATGGAAACCAAATTTTGCAAATGGATGACTTGGAAAATTGTTTTGATGTATTCCTCAATTTTGGGTGAAGAAAAAGAAAACAGCAGTGCGGTGGCCACATATTTTGCTAAATTGATTCTGCACGTTACAAGGGTGCGCACAAGAACATACACAAACAGAAATTTGATTTCCATGAGTTTTATTTACCAGAAATAAATAAAATTGATGACTTTGGATACTATATGAATTTATTCAACTACTAAGGTAGTTTTGAGCTACAACTCAGCTCATATAGGTGGGATGGGAACACTGACATCAGCAGGGTGAATTCTGACAAGTAGCCCTGCAGAAGCCACCAAAAATTTCTGGTGTCATAAATCAATTTTTAGGCCAAAACACCAAATTACCTGATTTTTGGGTTTTCAGGCCTTAAACAGCAGCTTTTTGGGTCCTTTTTGGAGGTGCACCTGCTTGGCCACCACCTACTTCCTGTTGTTGATTATATACTTCTGGAAAGTATAATAGACATGTAAAGGAGAAAATTAAGAAGAGAATGGTACTTTATTAATATGAATTTAGAGTATTATATAGTATCATGAGAAGCCACATACTATCCATGTACACCATGGTAGTCATAGGTCTTATCAAATTTATTGTTCCTCTTAAGTCATGAGGCCTATCCAATTAGTGTTCTGCTTAGGACTCAAGGTTTGATCCCCGTAATAGATGAGCAATTGATAGGGGTGCTACTGACTTAATGATTAGTTGGGGGATCACTCAGGGAATTGCTTTCCCAAGAGGGAGTAATCAAAGATGTTGCAACATTTCCCCCTGGAGTACTGGAAGGTGAAACCTTGGGAATTTTCTTGAGATTGTCAGGGATTTGGACTTGATATTAATCCAATTTGGTATTAGAGACAGGTAATTGTGAATTGTGTTGTGCTATTCTTGCTTTGCATAGGAAGATTTGGTCATGATGCATACATTTGAGTTCAGTGCTTTCACCAATTCCTTTAATGAATTAATTATTGTTGGGCTTGACCTCCATGACAATTCCTAGTCCTCTCAAGCCTGGGTCAAGTTTGTGTATGTTGTGATTGACAACCTAAATTTTGTCTTCAACTTGGAAGTACTCCTGCTGTAGAGAGATTGTTTCCTTTTGACTCTTTCCCTTTAATTAGTTTCTTGATCCCTTCTGGTGTGGTCTACATCAGTGTTTTTATTGTCTGGGAACTTTTTTGTTAGAGGTAAACAAGGTCCTGACTTGGTTTTGACAATGACAGGTTTGTGCCCATAGACAAGTTCATACGGGCTTTTATCTGTATTGCGGTCAACTTGTGTTCTGCACACCATTAGGACAACAGTGGCGTTGCAACATCTAAAATTACTCCCTCTTGGGGAGTTAATTCCCCAAGTGACTTGCCAAATGATTCCCAACTAACCATTAAGTCAGTGGCACGGCTATCATTTGATCATCTATTATGGGATCAAACATTTCAAATCCTAAGCAGAACACAACTTGGATAAGCCTTGTGACTTAAGAGAAACAATCACTTGGATAAGCCCCATGACTATCATGACATACATGGAAAGTATGTGGCTTCTCATGATACTATATAATACCCTCTATTATTATCCAATAAAGTATCATTACCTTCTTAATTTTCCCCTTTATCTTGCTTATTATACTTCCCAGAAGTATATACACAACAGTGGTAGCACAGGTAGGTTATCTACACCTACACAACTTAAAGGAAAAATTCCTCCCAAGAAAAAGATCCTAAAAATGGTCCTCCCTGCAGGTTGGAGAGATTACAAAGAAGGACAGGACATTGCTACAGGTTTTGTTGTCTTCAACAATTTCCTTGTCCCTACAAAACAGTATAATCTTCTCAACACTTGTGGAATCCTGAACCCGCCTCCAACTCTAATCCTTCAGACCACTGAAATACCCAACATTATATTCCAGCACCTACACTCAGCAGAAATTGTAACATTTGCAGGACTACGTCAAGAGAACACCAAGCTCTGGATCCAAAGCACACAAAATAAGTTTACATAAGCGGGCTATCTCTGCAGACTCTGGGCCAGCAAGATTGCCCTAAATGTCACAGGGGCTGCCTCATGCTTTGTGAGCAAATGGTTTGACCAACATCCTGATCACAGTGAAGACTGGGATATGTTCAAAGCCACCTTCCTCAAAAAGGTTGCCATAAAGAACTCTGATGTGGTGATCATGAAAGAACTCAGAACCTTCAAAATAACAGGAACAATGAAGGAGTACATTGCAGCCTACAAAGATCTATGTGACTGAGCTCCCAGCACTATTAACTTTGACAAAGACAAACCACAATTAGATTTCTACAATGGTCTCCCCACACACATTAGACGTCAGTTTGACATGACACTCTGCAAGAACCTTTAAGATGTATTCTTGTATGGAAAACACACCACACAGAAATATGATGATCTACATATAACAACTAAATAAAAGGAATTTTCCACAGCAAATAAGGATCCTTGACCTAATAAGCAAAACAACTGAGCCAATAATCCCATTCTCAAAACGGGAATCACACCACTCAAGTTAATTAAATGAGCACTGATGACATCAACAAGGAGAGAAAGGTTCAGGGGAGTGCTTAGGCAAGCCACCCTCCCCTACTCTACAGGACTTGTACATGGACCAAGACATGGACTTAATCACAATGATTCAAGGTTTCTCCAGCAATCCTCTACTGTTTGCTGCCAAAACCAGAAACAAACTCCTCACTTATCCTTTCTGCTTTTTCAGATATCAGGGAACAGCACTATTTGAAACTGGAGCAGACCAATCCCTTGGTGACAAGAAATTTGCCAACCTCATGAAACTACCCACAGTCCAAAGCAATATCAAAAGCGTTATTATGGCAGATAATAGGAGCACATCAGTTGCCAAGGAAGTGAAACCTTTCTGCGCCCAAATTTGAGACATGCAGACTACGCTCAGTGGACTTATCATATCAATCTCCAAGTATGATGTTATACTTGGAATGGATTGGATGAGAAAGACCAAACCTCATATTGACTGGAATAGTGCTACCCTCACCATAAAACAAGGCAAAGTGCACCCCCATGTTTACCCAACTCATCTTGATACACTCATGAGGGACAATGTATTTTTAAAGATTATGGAAACAGAAGAGGAAAAGGACCCTGAAAAAAATCAACTTAGAAAATTGCACGCATGAAGTTATCCACTTTAAAAGTACAGAAACCACTCATGAAAGAGACCCAATTCAAGCACAGCTAGTCATAGAATTCCCTTTGGTTTTCAAGAGACCTTACCAGGACTACCACCTAATCAGGGCATACAACACAAAATTGACCTCAAGGTAAGTGTGTCAAAAGCACGCCCTATTTAATACCTAACACTATAAGAAGACAACACCCTAAAGGCCTACCTAGACAAAGCGCTTGAAAAAGGACTTATAAAACCTTCTAAATCTCCTTTTGGCGTGGCCGTCTTTGTTGTAGGAAAGAAAGATGGTGGAATCTGCCTATTCACAGACTACAAAGCGCTCAGCAAGGTCACAATTAAGAACATGTATCCCTTCCCCTGATTGATGGCCTTTTTGATGCCCTGGGGGAGGTCCCAAGTCTTCAAAAAAATTGACTTGACAGCAGGTTATCACCAAATTTGCATAAACCAGAGGACATACCAAAAACAGCATCCATAATAAAGTATACTTCCTTTGAATGTGTGGTCCTTAACTTTTGCATGAAGAACGCACCAAGCACCTTTGTAACTTTTATGAATAAAGTCTTCAAGGAACACATTGGGAAAATGGCAATAATCTACCTAGACAATATAATAATCTACAGTCAAACTGTAGAACAACACTGGAAAGACGTCTTACTGGTCCTCTGCACCCTCAAAGACAACCAAATTATAGCCAAATCTTAAAAATGCAACTTTTTCTTGTCCAAAATCCCATTCCTGGGACACATTATCAATAAGGATGGAATAAAACCAGACCCAGAGAAGATATGTGCCATAACCAAAATTCCAGCCCCCCAGAAATAAAAACAAACTCTGTACCTTCCTAGGCATGGTAGCCTAAGTTAGAAGATTCATCCCTGACTGGGATGCTCTGACGGCCCCCTTGTCAGCATTTCAGGCAAGACAACCAAATTTGTATGGACACCTCTAAGAGACCAACATTTTCAACAACTAAAAGAGCGCATGGTCACTGCCCCATCTTACAAAATCCAAACTGTGAAGGAATATACAAGCTAGAAGCTGATGTATCTGATTACACAATAGGAGGAGTACTCCTAATTTAAATTGCAGAAAAGAACTTCATTCCTGTAGCATATGAATCAAGAAAACTTTCTGATGGTGAATAAATATATCTGATACATGACAAAGAGCTGGTAGCTATTGTTCACTGTCTCATGAAGTGGCAATGTTACCTGGAAGGTGCACAAATATCAAAAGTGCTGACTGACCACAAGTCACTTATGTTCTTCTAAACCCAACAAAACCTGTTAAGAAGACAAGCTGAATGGATGAGCCTTATACAAAGGGACCCCATGACAATTGAATACAAACCAGGCAAAGAAATACTTACCGCAGACGCCCTATCAAGGATAATCCGTAAACATATCCTATGCACTGATGGAGACCCTGATTGGCCCATTTTGATCATGGGGAATCTCTAAGAGGGGTTTCCACCTGGAATACCAATGGAAATCCAAGAGAAAGTCCTCAAGAACAAAAGCCTGTTCAAAAAAGTATATGACACACTACACCAAATACTTCCAAGTAGTGATACTGTACCTTACGTCCTGTCAACATAAAAGATTGTCACCATCCTTCAATACCACAGAGATCTGGGACACACCTTTAGCAGGAACTTGCATGAATACCTCAAAACATGCTACTGGTGGCCCAGCATGCTGGACAATATCCAGAAGTACTGGAACAATGTAAAGTCTGTGAAAAGTACACCTGCTCCAAGGCACTGCTCAAATCAGTAATACTAGTATCAATCACACAGCCTTTCAAAGTGTGGTTGCTGAATATTGTGGGACCAATGACTGGCAATAAAAAGGGCAAAAATTGCATTATAACAGCTATCAACTATGCAACCAGGTGGCCTGTAGCACAAGCTACAAAAGAACACAAAGGCAATTATGTGAGACAATTTATTGGCAAAGAAATCATAGCTGAGTTTGGAAAGCCCAAACTTGTAATTACAGACAGAGGGACTGAACTTAAAGCTATTGACACCAACTTCTACTTTTCCAAAAAACGGAATAAAACACACTGTTGCCAGCCCCTATCACCCACAAGAAAATGGGAGAGTTCAAAGACTAAATGTCTCCCTTGTGGAAGCACTAATAAACTGTATGCCAATGACCCTAAACTGTGGTCTGATATGCTCCCAACAGCACCAATGGTGGGCAACAGTAGCAAAATCAACTTTAGGAATGAAAAAGTGAGAATTCAAAAGTGAGAATCTAAAAGTGGCCAAGTCAACATTTTTAAAATTTTATAAATGGCTTTTTATAATAAAGTAACTACTTTTTCTTGATTTTTTTAGTTAAGAGAATGAATAAAAAGTATTTTATATGGCCATGTTAAATTTTACTTCCATATGAGTTGCTTTAATTTGATTTTGAAATTTTAAAATTGTTGACCTGGCCACTTTTAGATTCTCACTTTTGAATTCTCACTTTTGCATTCCTACAGTTGATTTTGCTACTGTTGCCCACCATTGGTGCTGTTGGGAGCATATAAGACCACAGTTTAGGTCATTGGCATTGTGGTGCTCAAGGGTTAGAGGGATGGTTTGAAAGTAGCTGAGCAACTGAAAACACAACAGGACTATTATCTTCTTACTCAACAGAACCTCTATATTTGGGCTCTGAAAGTAATCTAAGATGTGTAAGTCAATTGTTGTGTATGTGTATAATTTCTTGTTTATTAGGGACCCCAGGGGGTCTTTTTATACTTGATGAGGAGGAGGGAAAAGAAAGGGTGAGTCATGCTGACTAGGGTTTAGACTGTCAGGCAATGAGCTTATTCTTGGAGGGCTGAAACATACTGGGGAATATTCAAAAGGAAATGGGTTAGATTGGGCAAGAAGTGAACATTTGGGCATGTGATCTGAGGTCAGGTGGTTGCAGCACATAGTAGGGCTGTCTCTGGGGAATAGAGGGTAGAATAAGGTTTCAGACTACTCTCTTTCAGGGTTCCCACTTTGGCAAAAAGAGGGGCAGAAGATCACTATACCAATTTACATAGTGGGCACAAGCAATGGGTCAATAATTGATGCATCTGCGGCTAGCCGCAGATGCATCAATGTGTTATTAATTGTCATATATAAACCTCTTTTAATGGGTCACCAATCAATGCATCTGCGGCTAGCTGCAGATGCTCTTATTGTTCACTAATTGCCATAGGAAAACCCATTCCAATGGGTTGCTCTCCAACGCATCTGCAGCTAGCCGCAGGTGCGTCAATTGGCCTGTAATTGGAGACAACGCTATGTAATTTGGAGGGTTACCTTCCAATGATAATAACAAAAAAGGGCAGCAGTTCCCCTTATTTTTGTCCAAATAAGAAGGCATTCCAAATAAGGCACTACTAGGGAGTGGCACCCAGCACCACATACCCCCGGATCAGGATGGGGCTCCATCCAAAAAAGGAAATTTGAGGCCCTCATAATGGTAAGTGGATGCACACCTGAAACCAATTTAAAACAGCCAATCAAACGTCAAGTGACCTAATGATGTTTGGTGAATAGACTTAGAGGAGTGAGTCATGATGAATCACCCAATGATCATCAAGCCAAATTAATTGGGTAAAATCAGGTATAAATAGAGGCGTCCTGAATGGTTTTCCTTAGTTAAAAAATGACATTATCTTCTGCCGCCCGCCGCGTCTGTGAATTGTCCGCCTCACTACAGGCCGCTTTATCTGCTCTTTGTCAAGCCAAGCTTGAGGCCCTTGAACAGGGGGTGGGCTCCTCAATAGAACGGGAAGAACACATCTTAGAGGACCTCCCAGAGGAGGACCGCAAAATTGTACGGGCCCCATTGACATCTGTGGCCTTTGCCATTGCGCCCAGTTGGGTGCACGCTGCCAAGGGGCGTCACTACCTTCAACTGGACAAGGAGGATGACCAGTTCAAAACTGCCAAGACCAACACGCCCAAGCCTTCAGGGCCTGAGGCTCAGGAGGGATCAAGTTCACAGCTTGACCCTAAGGATTGCAGCCCCCCAAGTCGCCCTGCTTCCCCGGCCACTCAGCGCCAACGTCTTTGCAACCTGGCCCGCGGGGCGGAGGCGTCCCTAACAACCAACAATGAGCAAACTTTGCGGGATGTAATGGCCCAGGCTGCTTGTGACGCAGCTGCTGTGCAGGCAGCTTCTGAGGCTCTTGTTGATGAGCAGCGGCGTGTAGCTCTGGAGGCGGCCAATTGTTTGGGTGCAGACAACCCTGTTGAGGACACCCTGGTCCCTCGGGTGGCCATCAAAGAAACTTTTGCTGATATGGGGCTGGATAATGTGACTATCACCCATCATGCGCCTGATTGCTCCAAGCAAGTACTTGGTCCCTACAGCCAGATGGCTATCAATGCAGTCCGGCTGGACAAACAGTCTGAAAACAACTACCGGGAGGTTAGGGCCGCCCTTCAGGTTGAGCCCATGGCACAGATCCTGGAGCTAGTCCAAAACAAGGATTCAGTGTGGTTCTGGAACTCCTTGGTGAATGCCTACATGTGTGTGCCTCCAGTGGGACGCCTTCCTTCCTTGTCAAACCTTATCAACATTGCCCTGCTTGGGCTGGGATGTCAGGTGGCTAGGCCTGTTACCGCCTGGGTAGGTCACTTGGTGGAGAACACTATGGCCGTTGACACCCGGCATGCCCTTTCTTTCACCTTAACCAAATTCATCCGGCTGATTGCAACTTGTCCCTACAAAATGGCGGATGTCACCTTCACCTGGAATGCCCTGATCTTGGCGGTGGAGACTTGGGGCGTTGAACAGGACGTTTGCCCCATCCTGTTGTACCACGGTTTTGATGGGGCTTCTCAGAGCCGGCGGTACTGCCTGTTTGCCAACCAGGTTGGGGAGTTGGACCCTAACTTGTATCACCAGCGGGTACAAGCACTCATATCTCTGGGCCTATCCTTCAACCTATCAAATCACACAAACCTGTCGTGCAAGAAGGTGGCCACTGCCATTGACGGCATTTGCGCCCAGCTGTCCATGGGTTGCCTGGCAAAGGGATTCAAATCATACGAGTATATGATTCAAGATGCGCTTATCTTGGCAGCCATCTACACCAGCCACCATCCTCCTGAGAAATGCTGCATGTATAATTGGATGCTACAGGCTCCAATCAGCAACTGCGTGGCAGCCTATGACAACAATCACATGTTCCCTTTCTTTGTGGCCGCTAAGGTCACTATCCACTATATGCGGTTCATGGTCCCTCATCCAATGCAAGAATAAACCTTTTTGCTTCTTCTGTATTTGCTTTATATATATTTTTTATATTTTTTTCTCTGGGATAAATCCCTTTTTTAATTATGCAGGCTATACCAACAATTGGTCTCTTCAGCCTGATCCTATGAAGGGGTAGTAGGATACCTTGCTTCATAAGTTTTTCTATATTCCTACATATTGTTTTCTCTGCTGCCCTATATAGAAGAGATAATATCAAGGCCAGCAAAGGTTATGTAGGACTGCATGGCCTTACTGAGGGGTGCCCATGTAGGCAGAAGTTGACAAGGGGCAAGGGGACTCCTTGTCAACTACAGGGGCTTCTTTCATAAACTTAGCATGCACTCTCTGATAAGTTCAACCAGAGTCAATATGTCAAACTGTGTATGCATCAAAACTACTTTTCTCAATTACCACAAATGGGCCTGAGAATATAGGAGTGAGCTTGTGGGGACGTTCAGAAGTACAAGCCCGGGAGACAAGTACGTGTTGACCAATCTCAAAAGATGCTAGCTTGGAATGATGCTTTATGTTGCGGGAAAACACAGCACGCCAATTTTTCCCCATAGTGTTATATGCTTCATGATAAAGAGTTATTAATCCTTTGGTGAGGGCTCTTAAGTGTTCATCAGGGGATCTTCCTGGATCTAACTGATAAGTTGCCAGGAGACCTGGTAGGGAGGGTTATTGCCCATAAACCATCTGGAAAGGGGAACAACCAGTAGCGGTATGATTAGTTACTTGGTACGCCATAAGTGCCAAAGGGACTAAAGTATCCCAAGACAAGCCTGAATCTAACATAAGTTTTTTGAGGATAGTCTTAAGGGTGCCATTGACTCGTTCAACAGAGCCATTTGTCTCTGGGTGATACAGAGTAGATTTTGCGTCCTTAATTCCCATGACCTTGTTTAATTCAGACAGAAGTTCACTAGTGAAGTTGGTTCCATTATCCGTCAAAATGGTGTGCGGACAGCCATGATTGGCAATGATATACAATAGAAAAAATCAGGCAGTGTGCTTGGCTGTAGGGGCAGGAATAGCCTTGGCTTCAACCCATTTGCTGAAATAGTCAATGGCTACAATAAGATATCTATTCCCACAACTAGCCTTATTTGGGCCTACTGGTCCTACCACATCAATGCTAACTGTGTGAAATGTGTGGGTAGGGGGATGCAGTCTATAGCTAGTGGCCTTGGGTAGGGGGCAATACTTGGAGCAAGTCATGCAGCTTTGACAATATTCTAATACATCAGTGTACATACCTTACCAATAACAATGTGATGCAAGTGTTGCCATCATGCGTTTTTTGCCTGTGTGCCCAGTGGCTAGGTTATAAAATTGTTGTAATATAGCTAGCCACCAAGAAGGGCAAATATGTGGCAGTTGATGTCCCTTGACTTCCTTATATAGACAGCTGTCTCTAATCATGGTATTATGAGCAAGCTTGGCTAGGGTTTTCTGAGCCTCAGGAGGGATATTGTCCCATTTGGAGGGAAAAGGAATGAAATCAAACAGGGCATCTCCTTTGGGGGCAAGGGCTGCTACTAGTGGAAGTCTAGATAATCCATCAGTATTGGCGTGCTTGGCTCCAGGGCAATGTACAAGTTTATAGTCATATGCCTGCAATCTTACTGCCTAACAAGCCAATCTCCCTTTGGGGTCCTTTAAGTTAGCTAGCCACTTCAGGGAGGAATGATCAGTCACAACTTTGAAGTGGGACCCATACAGGTAGAGACGGCACTCTTCAATACCATATAGGACTTCTAGGCACTCTCATTCAGTTACTGAGTAGTTTTGTTTGTGGACATTCAGGGTTCTAGAGAAATATCCAACAGGGTGATTGTGGCCTTCATCATCAAGTTGCGCAAGGACCACTCCTACGGCTACTAAGCTGGCATCTGTGTACAGAATGAACTCCTTAGAGAAGTTGGGATATGCCAAGACTGGGGATTCTACCAAAGCTTGCTTGAGCACTTCAAACCCAATTTGGCAATCATGGTCCCATACAAATTCTACATCCTTTTTTAGGAGGCAAAAAAGGGGTTGGGCCAGATTGGCAAATGCTTCTATAAAACGGCAATAGTAACCAACCATGCCAAGGAAGCATTGTAGGTCTTTGACAGTGGTGGGGGCAGAAAGTTTGGAGATAGCTGTTACCTTGGCTGGGATAGGGACAATGCCTTTCTTATTAATGACATGGCCTAGGAACTCAAGGTTTTCCTTAAAGAATTGACACTTCTTTAGCTTGAGTTTCATCCCTATTTTGTCTAGCCTGATGAAGACCTGCTCTAGGTCTCTAAGATGATCCTCAAAGCTTTTCAAGTACAAGTTGATGTCATCCAAATATACAAGGACACAGATGGACTTTAGGTCGCAGAAGGTGGTGTCCATAAGCCTTTGAAAGGTGGCCAGGGCGTTGGCTAGCCCTTGCGGCATCCAGGTTGGTTGGTACAGACCATCCGCAGTCACAATGGCAAATTTCTCCTGGTCTTCAACTTCCATAGGTATCTGCCAGTAACCTTCTACAAGATCCATGGCCAAGAAGAACTGCGCACCTCCCAGCTTGTCCAGGGTGTCATCAATCCAAGGTAAGGGATATCTGTCTTTCTTGGAGATGGCGTTCAACTTCCTGTAGTCAATTACCACTCAATTGGTCCCATCTTTCTTTTTTACCAGGAGCAAAGGACTGGCCCAGGGACTATGGGATGGTACTAAAAGACCTCCTTCCAATAATTTGTCAACTTCCTGTTGGATTATCCAATTTGCCACAGGGGATTGTTGGTACACAGTCTGGAATAGGGGCTGTGCTTCCCCTGTGTTGACTTTATGGAAGCAGTTATTGGCACAGCCCAGCTCGGCGTCAGAGTTGGCAAAAAGGTGCTCATACTTCTTGATGAGCTCCAGAAACTGTTCCTTCTGTTGCAAGTCTATTTCCCCAATTTGTTTGTCTTGTAGGATGGGTGTTATTAGGCCATGACCAGGGTCTGGTAATCCTAGCTCATACAGCAATCCAATGGAATAGGCAGAGGAGATAGATTTATTTGAGGCAATTTTAAAGAAGGCTACCCCAGAGTTGCAACCAATTTCTAGGGTAGAGGAGTGAGGGTTGGCCACCAGGATAGTGAGCTCATCAGTGGTCTCTCCTGGGATAAGGTGTATTGCAACTGTGGGCAACCCGGGACGTGGGAAACCTAGTGCCAATATTTCCCCATGCAACCCTTTAGGTATGCGTAGCTTGATACCTGCTCCTATGATGGCTTGGGATTTAGGAGGGATACTTACACTGTCCTTTGATTGAATCAGTATAGGGTCATTGTAGCAAACAGTGTTTGGCAGCTTGCTTATTTGAGTTGAGGTGGTTTCATAGGGGACCCCTATCATCCCAGATGGACAGGTCAGCATGATGCATCCTCTAGGGTTCATGCCTTTGGGAGGGACTCTAGGCCGGCCATCTGGTGTCAGGAGGGGGAATTCCTGGCCTAGGAGGTGAAACGTACCAGTCTTATGATTTATGGTGGTCCCAAATTGGTCCATAAAGGAGGAACCAATCAATAAATTGTAGTTCTTGGCTTCCAGGACTATGGCCAGGCAGGTGACTACGGTATCCCCGAACTTCAAAGGGACTGATGAGTACGTGCCTTTGGATCTGGCAGGATTGTTGCCTGCTGTACCAAAGTTTCTACTGCACTCAACGTCTGGGGGAAAGCAAAGCCTACGGGTGAATTGGGAGGATAGGATTAAGGTCAGTGCACCACTATCCAGGACAGAAAAAATTAGGATGCCAAATACCTCAGTTTGCACCCATGTGCTTGAACCAACCAAGAGGCCATTTCTGCCTTCTACCCAACAGACCAGGGGGGTCCCTTTTCTAGCTTGTTGATGGCTTTCTGTAGGGTGGGAAGTATGTGGATAATATCACTCAACAGAGTAGTGATCACAGTTTTTGAAAGGGCTTTGGTTATATTGCTGATGGTAGGGTGATTTTTCTGGAGGTTCTGGGCCTGAAGGATGTATGGCAAGGCAGGATCAAACTTCAAGGAGATTATTTCATGGGGGGTACTTCCGTGTGGGTTGAGGCTTTTGTGCGTGTGTGATTGGCCACAGCCATTATTAATGAGTTGGGGCTAGGGAGATTGGGAGGGACTTTTTACTAGGCGGAGACACACTGGTCCTGTGTGCTCCGCTTAGTAGTTTTTTTGGCCCTTCCAAGGCACTCTCCTCTTGCAATGTGTTGGACAAGGCGTGCACACTGGGTTTTGAGTCAAACAGGCTCTTTTTTCACGTCTAATTGGCGGTGTGGGCAGTTCCTTGCAAAGTGTCCTTTCCGTCCACACTTAAAGCATTCTTGTTCTTCCATGGGGCGTCTTTCTGCATAGAGGACTCCGTCATCATCCTCTTCATAATCCTCCACCACATTCATTACCTGGCGGGATGGGTACACAGGGCATGGAGCCTGGCATAAGGTATGTTGTTGGAGGGAGGCGGCTATGCAAAGCACTGCTTGGGTTGAAGTAGGTGTCAACAGCTGTGGATGGAAGACAGACATGTGTGGGAAGGGGCAGATTGCATGTAGAAAAGCTGTTGCTGCTTCTCAGGGGGTCAGGAAGTTGATAGACATTAGGGTTTGAGCCTCAACCCTAATTCTTCTACCAAATTCTGGAAGCAACTCGTCTTTCTTCAGTGAGATTGTCAAGAAATTGGCCTTCTTGTCCTCTAGCTGTTTGGGGGAACCATAGGTATCTTCAAGGATATTTTTAATTTCCTTGTAAGACCCCTCCCCTCCACTAAGAGAGGCAACCACGGTGGAGAAGGCGGTTTTGTCCAGGCTATTTAATAGTTTAGCGCAGGCAACTGGTTCTGGGCTGTCCCTGGTCATAAGCTTGAACCCTTTGAGAAAGACATGAATATTGATGGGTCCTCCTGGTTTGAACTTGGTGTTTAGCTTGAGACTAGGGCCAGAGCTTGCACAAGAGTCCCATGAAGATGGGCCTGGGTCAGAAGGAGCTGGTCCTGGAGGCCTGTAGGGTGGTCCTGGAGGGCCAGGCGGCAGCCCTGGTGGTCCTGAGGGTTGGCCTGGTGGGGGTCCTGGCAGCCCTGGGGGTCCTCCAGAGAAAGTTCTGGGATAGCCTCAAGGTGGAAGCAGCGGCCCAGTGGGGGTGTAAGCCCCATATGAGTAACTTGATTGGAAGAAAGACCCCTCTTGTGGATATGGTTGCGGGTTAGGGCCTGAGTACCTGGAGGGGGGAAGCCACCAAGGGTATTGCTGGGATGTGAGTGTCCAGGATTTGGGGGGGGGGGGGGTCTCCCAGCGTGCGGCTGCAGGGTCTGCCCTAGGATTATTAGCAGGGGCCGGTGATGGAGTGTCGGGGAGATAATCCCCAGGAGTTTGATTGGCGGCAGTTGGTACTGAGGTGGGGCCGGGAGTCAAGATGTCTGGGATGGGCAGGAAGACGGTTGGCATTGGGGTGGATACCCCTTGGGTAGCCCGGGGAAAACTTTGATATGTCTCTCCAACCGGGTGAGTACTGGACAAGGCGGTTGTGGTTTCTACTGACTCAAGGACAGAACACACTACTTCTTCCAAGGCCAAGGCAGAGGCGGATGTTGGGCCTGGTTGTTTGCTACCTGATCCTCCTAGGTTCATTGAGTTGAATCTTTTGGTCAGGTTAGAGATTGACAACTGTAGGCTAGCATCTTTCTCCTTAAGAGAGGAGAGTTCCTTGTTGTAAGTGGAGGCGTGGGTTTCCTGCTTCTGAGTCAGGATGGTAAGCTCCTGTTAGACACGCTTAAGTTGGGTTGTCAATTTTTGGATGAGGCCAAGGTGCTTGGTTTGGTTAGCCTTGGTTTCCGTCTTGAAGGCAACCTGGTCCACCTGTAGCGCTTCTACCTTAGCATAGGTTGTGTTGCCATCAGTTCCCACAACGTCCAGGTCTTCTCGTGTTTGCGCAAGATTACTTTGAAGTAGGTCAAAGTCAGTCTTCAGGGCCTCTAGGTCATCCTGAGCTTGGTTGACTCTAGACGCGGCGTTCCCAGCTCACCGGTCACAAGCCTCTCAGATATCCGTAAGCTGAGCTTGTATATCACTGATGTCTACGTCATGTTGGTTGGAGTGACCTTTAAGGTTGGCCACTTCTTCAACCAAGGGTTGAACTACTTGCTGTTGGAGGGCAGAGTGGTCTTTGGTTATCTGCCAAGCAATGATCACAGTGTCTGAGTGCATGGCTCCCAGAACCTCATGCTTGTGTCTAATCTGGTGAAGACGGTCTTGAAGGGGGTTTACCGCTGACTCAGTATAGTCCCTTAGTTGGTTCAAAGCAGTGATGATTTTTTCACTGCTGATACATTGTTGCTCCAGCTAATTCACCAGTGCAGTCACCATAGGGTGGTTGAATTGGATCAGATATGCCTTGATCCTCCAGGTGTTGTCTATGGCAGTGGAGGTGAGAACATCCCCGTTCTTGCTCAGGAACCGGCGGACATGTTCCATACTGAATATGGTGGGATCATCAGAGGAGCCAGGGTGGGCAACTTGGTGCATTGGTAGAGGGGGAGCACTAGGGACGGACTGGTAGGATAGAGGAGCAGTAGGGACAGGAAGAGGCTCTATACGTGAGACAAACGGGGCACGGGAGCTAGTTTGCTTGAGGGTTTGACATCTTTGGGGAGGGGGGCGCAGGATTTCTGGACAGAGCCCTAGGATGGCAGTGGTCTCCACTTGATGTAAATGACCAGGAAGGAGTCCAAGGAAGATTGGCGGGAGGTTCCTCATCCACCTCAAAGAAGTCCTCTACGGGATCCTCATCTGAGGCAGGAGAGAGGCTTCATGGGCGGACTGAGGTAGGGCGCTGTCTTGTGGGCTCAACAGTTTGGGGAACAGAGACAGACAGACAGACAGGCAAGGTCTAGGTTGGGCTTGTAAAGGAAGGTCAGAGACTGGGGCAGCAGGTTCCTCAACCTCTATAGGCAGTTGGTGAGATCCTGTGCTAGGGGCGGCCTGACCCTCAGGGTGGGGGACTTTGGTGGGGGTTGAAACTTGCACAGTGTTGCGGGGCTGACCCCGGCCTCTGCGTATCAGAGTTGGACGGACAGCGCGGTGGGCTAGTGTTGCATCAAGCGTAGTTGGCAGTGGAACGGCGTGGGCGGTCCATGGTTTTGGGGTCACAGGTTTAGTCCCTGGACTAGAGGCCTCCAGAAGTGGTGCAACGGGCAGTGGCGGATACCCCCTGTAGTGAGCACCAGAAAATGTGGTGCTCAAGAGTTGGGATGATGGTTTGAAAGTAGCTGAGAAACTGGAAACATAACAGGACTATTATCTTCTTACTCAACAGAACCTCTATTTTTGGGCTCTGCAAGTAGTCTAAGATGTGTAAGCCAATTGTTGTGTATGTGTATAATTTCTTGTTTATTAGGGACCCCAGGGAGTCTTTTTATACTTTATGAGGAGGAGGGAAAAGAAAGGGTGAGTCATGCTGACTAGGGTCTAGACTGTCAGGCAATAAGCTTATTCTTGGAGGACTGAAACATACTGGGGAATATTCAGAAGGAAATGGGTTGGATTGGGCAAGAAGTGAACATTTGGGCATGTGATCTGAGGTCAGGTGGTTGCAGCACATAGTAGGGCCGTCTCTGGGGAATAGATGGTAGAATAAGGTTTCAGACTACTCTCTTTCAGGGTTCCCACTTTGGCAAAAAGAGGGGCAGAAGATCACTATACCAATTTACATAGTGGGCACAAGCAATGGGTCAATAATTGATGCATCTGCGGCTAGCCGCAGATGCATCAATGGGTCATTAATTGTCATATATAAACCTCTTTTGATGGGTCGCCAATCAATGCATCTGCGGCTAGCTGCAGATGCTCTTATTGTTCACTAATTGACATAGGAAAACCCATTCCAATGGTTTGCTTTCCAACGCATCTGCAGCTAGCTGCAGGTGCGTTGATTGGCCTGTAATTGGAGACAATGCTATGTAATTTGGAGGGTTACCTCCCAATGATAATAACAAAAAAGGGCAGAAGTTCCCCTTATTTTTTTCCAAATAAGAAGGCATTCCAAATAAGGCACTACTAGGGAGTGCCACCCAGCACCACAGGCATACAGTTTATTAGTGCTTCCACAAGGGAGACATTTAGTCTTTAAACTCTCCCATTTTCTTGTGGGTGATAGGGGCTGGAAACAGTGTCTTTTATTCCATTTTTGGAAGGGTAGAAGTTGGTGTTAATAGCTGTAAGTTCAGTCCCTCTGTCTGTAATTAGGAGTTTGGGCTTTCCAAACTTAGCTATGATTTCTTTGCTAATAAATTGTCTCACATCATGTCCTTTGTGCTCATCTGATTCACTTGTGAGGTACAATTTCTGCCTCAAGATTGGGGTTATTGGCTCAGTTGTTCTGCTTGTTGGGACAAGTGTCCTTTTTTGCAGGTGGACTTTCCTTTTGCTTGCTGATTGAATGCAGGCTGTCAGATTTCTGGGCTGCTTGCTTTCCTTCTAAAAGAATGTCTAGGAGATTCTTGCAGCAGCTCATGTCAAAATCAGCGCCTGATGTGTGTGGGGAGGCCATTGTAGAAGGCTAAATGTGATCCAGGCTCATCAAAATTGACGGTGTCAGGAGCTCAATCACATATGTCTTCATATGCTGCAATGTAATCCTTAATGGTTCATGTCATCTTGAAGGTTATGAGTTCTGTCATGATAACAACATCAGAGTCTTTTATGGCAAACTTTTCCAATAAGGCATTAATGAAAATGTCCCAGTCTTTATTGTGATCAGGGTGTTGGTTGAACCATTTGCTTACAAAGCATGAGGCAGCCCCATTGACACGTAAGGCAATTTCACTTGCCCAGAGTCTCTTAGGGTAGCCTACTTGTGTAAACTTATTTTGGGTGCTTTGAATCAAGAGATTGGCATTTTCCCAGTGTAATCCTGAGAACTTTCCAATTTCTGCTGAATGTAGGTTTTGGAATATGATGTTGGGTATTTTGGGTACATCAGTGACTGGCGGCAGGTTTAAGACTCCTTGTTGTTGTGAATGCTAATATTGTTATAACTGTGCTGTTTTAGCAGAGTTACAAGGGGAAAATATTTAGAAATTAGGTAATATCTTTATTGAGAGATAATGATTATACAGTTAGTGTAAGTCATGGGTAACAGGAACATGATTGTGTTGATCACACAGTGGGATGGTGAAGGGGGTGGCTTGATCCTGGTAATGAGTCAAGTGCCAAAACAAGGTATCCACTGTAAGGGATCATCATTTGTTCATGTTGTTGGATTTGGAAATTTGAGTTGACTTCCTAGTCTGGCTCCAAGTGACTGGATAATTGGATTGCGGGTTGCAAACCTGCTTACTTGGAACCTTGCTGGTGGGTCAAGTCTGCTGTTTTGACACCCCCCAACTGAATTTTGGCCTCCTCTGGGGACAGGTTTTCAGGGAGGTTGTTGGGAGCCCAGGCGCCATACTGGACTAACTGTTGTTATGTAGAGGGTAGGACGGTTTCACATTGTTTCTGTCATCCCTTGCAGGGTCTCAGGTAATTGTGATGGAGGACCTTGTCAGGTCCACGTTTCCCCAGTCCTTGCACAAGGTAAGTGTTGTTTTTGTTTACCTTTAAGATGATTGCTGGGCCTACTTTCTCTGGTTGTAATTTACTTTTGTCAATGTTCATGACCCAAACTTTGTTGCCAACCTCATGTCTGTTTTGGATGGGGACAAATGTCTTTTTTAGATGCTTGTTTTCTCTTTCTGTTTGATTGCTATTGGCCTCTATGACTTGGGGATCTGAGCAGAGTGAGACCTTGCTTGTTATTTCCAGCTTGGGTCCTGATAATGCTTGGATGGCATTGGGCTGTGTGCCATATACTAACTAAAAGGGGCTTTTCCCAGTGGATCTGTTCACACATGTCCAGCATACAAGCAATACAGTTGATAGATGCTTGTACTATTCCTCTGGTCTCCTGGCAGTAGTTTGGTCAAGGCTTGCACAAGGCTACCATTTAGATGCTCCACATGTCCATTGGCCTGAGAATGGTAAGACATTGTCACCGTGTGTTTGAACCCATTCTTGGTGAGGTATACGTTGGTGTCTTCAGAGGTCAACTCCTTGCCTCTGTCGGTTATCAGGAGTTCTGGCTTTCCAAACTTGCTGATGATTTCTTTCCCTATGAATTGCTGCACGTCATTGCCTGTATGTGTTTTTAATGCTTGTGCCACTGGCCATTGTGTGGCAAAGTCTATTGTGGTGATGATGTACTTTTTCTCATTATGCTTTCCTGGCATGGGGCCTACAATGTCTAGGGCCCACACCTTGAAGGGTAGTTGTGTGCAAATAGGTAGTACTGACTTAGGTGGGGTTTTGTTTCTTGCAAACTTCTCACATACTTTGCATTGGTCCAAGACTTCCTGAATGTCTTGGTACAGAGTTGGCCACCATGCTTTGTGTTTAAGAAATTTGTAGAGGTTGCGTCTTTTTGTGTGCCCAGGTCTCTATGGTAACGTAGGATGGTTTCAACTTGCTGATGTGTGGGAACATAAGGGATAGTGGTTTTGTTGGACATTTTTTGATGTATGGTTCCATACACGTCTGTGAATAAGTGTTTGTTCTTAATGACTGTTTCCTTTGTTATGTCTGTGGTGCCAGGGGGAACCCCTTGTCCTTTGTTCAGAGTATCAGGAGGGGCCAATCTGGGTCAAGCCCATTTTCTCCCCTTATGGCTCTAACATACAGGCGCAAGAGGGCATCTTCCATGGCAAGCTTTGGACCAGGCTTGTACTGTATGTTTATATTGAATCTCTCCAGGAGTTCCATCCAGCGGGCCTGACAGCAGGGCTGATTTGCTTGGGTTTTGAAGTATATAAGCAACTTGTGGTTGGTCAACACTGTGAATTCTTCCTGTTGTTCTAAGTAGCAGCACCATTTGACTAGGCAGTGCACAATTGCTAACAATTCCTTGTTGTGTATAGGGTATTGGAACTTACTGGCTGTCAGTTTGAGTGACTTGTAGGCTACAGGCAGGAAGTCATCATCATTGTTTTTGATTTGTAGTACTCCCCCAATGGATGTGTCTGAGGCATTGGTTTCCATTTGATATTCTCCATTGCATTTGGGATACTATAGGATAGGTGCTGTTGTGAGTTTCTCTTTGAGGTGTCTAAAACAGAGGTCTTGTTAGGGGGTCCATACAAACTTGGATTTGGTGCAAATTATGGCAGACAGGGGCGCAGTCAGAACGCCACAGTCAGGTATGAAACAACGTACATAGGCAACCATACCTAAGAATGTGCAGAGTTCCAACTTGTCTTTGAGCAGAGGCATTTTTCAGATGGCCTGGATCTTCTGACTATCAGTTTTATTGCCATCTTTTGAGACTATGTGGCCTAGGAAGGGCAGCTGCTCCTGGAAGAACTGGATTTTGGAGAATTTGATCAGCAGCTTGTGTTGTGCCAAGATAGCAAATACTGCCTCTAAGTCCTTGTGGTGCTGTTCTACTGAGGAGATATAGACAATAATGTTGTCTAGGTAGACTAAGGTGTGATTGCCTATGTGAGGTGCAAACACCTTGTTCATGAAGGTCATAAAAGTTGATGGGGCATTTATCATACCAAAAAATTGAGCACTACACTTTTGTATGGGCTGTATTTAGTGAAAAAAAGTTGTTTTGGGGATATCTTCCTCTTTGATACAGATCTGGTTGTAGCCTGCAGTTAATTCAATCTTGAAGAAGACTGTGGCACCGCCCAGGGCATCAAAGAGGTTGTCAATGAGTGGCAGCGGGTAACAATTCTTAATGATAACTTTGTTTAGGGCTCAATAATCTGTGACTAGGCGCAGGGTACCATCCTTCTTGGCTACAAAGAACACAGAAGCACCAAAAGGAGACTGTGAGGGGTGAATAAGTCCCTTCTTCAACACCTCTTTAGGGTAAGCACTTAGGGCGTTGTCTTTTTTAGGAGTCAGTTAATAGATGGGTTGTGCCTTAGGTACAGCTCCCTTGAGTTGGATGGAGTGTTGGATATGTTTTTCTGGAGGCAGCCCAGGTAAGGCCTCCTTGAAGATTTCTGGATGGCAGGCTACAATTTCACAATCTTGGGGTATAGTGGTGTCCTGATAGTCTTTGAAGTGTATGATCTTGTACTGGAAGGAGTCCCAGTCAATTGCCTTGAGATCCTCTTTTTTGTCCAGGGTCTCTGTGATATGCATAAAGATGTGATCTTGTAGAAGTTAGTCAACAGAGTCAGGGTAGATCTGGTGGTTGACCCCTTCATGCTTGATGGTCAATACAAAGGTGATCCAGTCCACATGAGGGTTGTTTCTTTGCAACCAGTTCAGTCCCAGTACAATTTCAAACTTGGGAAGTCAATGGCAGGGCCTTGGATGATGAAATGCAGGTTCTCAAGCATGACAGAGAAAGGGGTAGTTTCCTTTGTCACAGCAATGTGATTTTCATCAGCTAGAACCACGTTTTTAATCCGCAAAGGATTAGTGGCTAGCTTGAACTTATCTACAAAGCTGCTGTTGGCTAGGGTTTGGTCTGCGCCCAAGTCCAGGAGTGCTGAGACTGTATAACTGCAAGAGCAGAAAGGGTAAGACATCAGTTTATTGGGGTGTCTGGCAATGATGTAAAGTACCAGGTCCTCCAAGGGTACTTGGATCATTGGATACTGGTCCATGTTCTCAGGTCAGTATTCATCATTGGGCAATTCAGGAGCTGTGAAGGGAGAGCTTGGCTTGCTTAATTCTCTCCCTGGGCTTTTCCCTTGTCTTGGTTGGTTTTTGTGGTAGTGACACAAAAATGGGTGCAGTTGGACTGACTGTTGTTACTGTTTCTGTGTCTATTGGCACCTGTGGGTTTATGGTTTGCATTGCTGCCATTGTTACCAGGAGGTGGTTGACTCAAGCGCCCAGTTGAGTGAGAGTCTTTGGGTCTCTCTCTTTTTCCAGTTTGCACCTTGTGGAGGGTGTTAGATGTTTGCTCTGCCTTGTGGTACAAACCTTTCAGGTTGGTTACTTGGTCCAGGTTTATGTGTCTCATGATATGCAACTTGAGAGCGTTGTAATACATGAGATGGGTAGCTGGAGTGTCAAAGGCCATATCTGAGGGGGAACATAGTTGGAGTTCCTTGTAGGCGCGGATGAGCTCCACACAGTGCCAGTCTGGGTTAGGTTCTTTACTTGGTGTATGATCATAAGTGCGGTGTTCTTTAGCACAAACCTTGCCAATAAGTCTTGTTTGAAGGTGTCACAGTCCTTCTCTGTGTGCTCTTTGTGCCACTTGTTGCACCAAGTGTCAGCATCATGAGTCAGTTGGATGGAGATCTCTGCAATCCAGAATTTTTGTGGGCATTCCATTTGGGCCAGTTTGCTTTGGGAATATTGAATCCATGCAGCGGTGTTGTTATTGTTGGCCCCAGCAAAGGATTCCAGAGCTACTTTTTGAGGTCTCAGGGCTATGTAGGCTGGCATAGTGTTTTTGTCAGTTTCTCAATGCATAGCAGAGGGAGCCTGGAAGAACCCTTGGGCAGACAGGGCATTGAATGTGGGGAGTGGAATCACCATGTTCTGGTAGAGGAAAAAACCATCAGGTATCTTGGCACCAGGTGCGTATAGTGTCCAGTCTACCAGGAGGCCAGACATGATTCTATTCAGGATTTGTTAGCCGCAGCAAGTACAGACAACAGGTGGAATTTTGGGGAATAAAGTAGGATGAAAAACCTACCTGTGCTACAAATGTTGTAACTGTGCTGTTTTAGCAGAGTTACAAGGGGAAAATATTTAGAAATTAGGTAATATCTTTATTGAGAGATAATGATTATATAGTTAGTGTGAGTCATGGGTAACAGGAACATGATTGTGTTGATCACACAGTGGGATGATGAAGGGGGTGGCTTGATCCTGGTAATGAGCCAAGTGCCAAAACAAGGTATCCACTGTAAGGGATCATCATTTGTTCATGTTGTTGGATTTGGAAATTTGAGTTGACTTCCTAGTCTGGCTCCAAGTGACTGGATAATTGGATTGCAGGTTGCAAACCTGCTTACTTGGAGCCTTTGTGATATGTCAAGCCTGCTGTTTTGACAATATTTACGCTCTTTTGATTTTGCCTTTGCTCCTCAAAATGGTTTATTTTGGAAGATAGAAATTCATTTGTCTATCTTCCTCAGTCTGCACAACTCACTTGCTTCACTCATGCTTGTGGCAAGTAATCCTACTGTCCTTGTATTATTTTATGGTAACACCAAACAATATATATCCAAATTCTCTATCTTAAATAAAAATTAAGCTCTATTCACTTTTTTATCTTTGTGTTTTCAAGTAATTCAGTGCCTCTCTCTAGCCACAACTAGTAGAGATTTATTATCCAGGGCCACAAGGTAATTGCATCACCTTACCTTCCAACTAACTGAGACTTAGTTAAAATACAATCCTAAGGTTAGGATTTCCTGTTATGTGTCTGTGCTGCGCCTCAGACCCAACAAAAATAGTTCTCACTATAGGGGCTGAAAGCCCCTTAGTTATCCCCTTTGCCACTAAATTCTCAGGCCTGTCTCCTACTCCACTAAAAGAGCGGTCCTTGCCTGAAATTAACAGTCCTCCTATTGAAGAGGACATCTTGGACCCACCTATTGTCCCTATTGTACTGAACCTTGGGAATGGTCCCAACCTAGTGGCCTACCCCATGGGTACCCCAGACTTGGAGAAAGTCATGGAAACAACCCTTGGAATAGCCTATGATTAAGTCATCCCTTGCCTTCAACTACAGTTTAATTGAGCAAAATACTACAAGTTAATTGTTGCCCCAAAGTTCCTGCAACATCTCCTCTCAGCAGCTGGCTCTGCTGAGAATCTACTCTCATCTTTTGTGAAACCTGCCTTGGCTCACCACCAGATGGTGTTAGGGCTCCAATTCCAAGAGATCTAGTCTCTCCAAGCTGCTGTAACTAATCATTGGGACCAGTTTGCTTCTTACCAGAAGTTGATTCACTCCCTGTTCTCTTTGGTATCTGATAAGCAACGTGACTTTATTACTTCTCAGGCTTGCTTGGTTATCTCTATAGAGCAGATACGCTTGTTCATCCCTGACTAGGTCAGGGATTGTCTGCATGAATTTCACCAGTTACAACAACCCTGGAGGACTCAAGTAGACTCCATCCTAAATGCTTACCTCTCTGACTTTGAAAAATCAGTGGAACAACTTAATGTGTTTAGCGCCTACTCCTTTGAACAGTTGCAACAAATAGCAGAGCTTTCTGCTAGAAGACTCCGTGAGCTACAAGAAGAGTTTGATCAAGAGAGAGCTGCCACAGCTGCTTTCATTGCAAAGCTTCAAAACCAAATAGAAAAATTATCTGCGCCTAAGATAGATGCTCCTCCTTCTCCTCTGTCTGACAATATGGTGAATATAGACCAGAAGCTATGAGATAGCATCAGGGAACTACATACATCTACTTGCAGCCAAGGACATCCCAAAAAACCTCCTCAGCCAGACCCCCAAGTGGCTGCCTTGACTGCACAGGCTGCTGTCCTGTAACAAGAAGTTGCTGTTCTATACAATACTGTGGCAAATGTCACCAGCCCATTTGGGGTCACTGATAGAGATGACTGCTGCCCTGGACTTTCTAGGAACCCTCAAATCCAATGGGTTAGGGAATTAATTACCCTAGCCAACAAAGTTGACCACCTAAAGCAAGACCACATCAGTCTAGACAAAGATGTCCAAGAGATGAGCAAGTTGATCAATTCTGTAAATGATAGATTCTCCCCATGTCTTTTTTAGGACTTTTCTTAACCTCCTGCTTGTCTCAACTTTCTACTGTGGTGACTACACATGGTTGTCAATTGGATGTTACTGAGCAGCATGTTGATCAAGCTAACAACATGAGTTCCCGCACCACTAGCACCCTAACTACTCTTTAGGAGAGTTTCTGCCAGCTTTGGGCACAACAACCCCCCTCTGAATCTGAATCTAAATTCTTGCTGTGTAGCAATGTGCTGGATAGTAACAATGGTGGCCCTACTCCCAAGACTCATTTCAAGCCTACTTTCAAACAAGTCTTTAATCCTAAAACATCCACCATTGTGGCCTTCTCGACTATCTACAAGACAGCTATGCAAAGAGCTTCTGATGAGGTTAATAAGGAGAACATTTTAACCTGTCTTCATACTACATGTCAGGAGGTGGTGTTACCTGAGCTGTCCTCCATTGACACTTGGGAGGAGATGAAGTAGCCCATAATCAATGAGTTTGGCGGCAATCTCAGTCTAGAAGTGAAAACGGACACCTTCATGCACATTGTGTTCAAATATAAAGAAAATTTTGCTGAGTTTACTGACAGGTTCTATATGGAAGGACAACAATTGATAACTATCAGACAGCAGACAGCACATAAAGCCTACATGACTTGCGCTCAAACCCTCAAAGTTTAACAACTCCTGTGCCTCCACTTTAAAGCTCACAAGGTCATGTTCTCGTCTATAAAGAGCATAAAGACAATGTTACAAGACATGAACCTTACTCACTCTGGAGCTGTTGTGCGAGAGAATTAGTGCCCTCCAACTATGGCTTCTCTTCCTGTGGCCCTTGCATCCTCACTATGAACTCCCATAATCCTCCTAGATGCTAAGGTTGCCATAACTGTGGACAGATAGGCCACCACTCCCATGTCTTTACCAATCCACAAGTTGAAGGTGCTGACCCTAAGGACCAGGAAGTAAAAGAAAAGTCAACCTAGAGGCAAAGACGCTCTTGGTTGAAAATTCTTCCCAGTCTCCTCCAATTCCCCCGTTCATAGCAGACACTGAGCATGCCAATTCCAAAGCTCCTTCAATTTTGATATTATTTAATGACATATATAATGATTCAGACATGGATGATTCAGATACTGAAGATCCTAATTCCTATGGATATTCAGTTCTACTAGTTCCCAAAACCATTTATGTCCCTTAAAAACTATACTATGGGAAAACTAAAACCACTACCAAGGCGCTGACTGAAGCCAAGGAGGTTGTCTCTTGCCCATACCTCACACAAGCTAAAAGATCACCTGTGTTAGTGGAGTTGTTGGAAGAAGAAGCTGAAATAGCTGATGCTGTCTTTAAAAATGTTTCAGTTTTACTCCCTCTTCAGACTGTATATAAGAAGTTTCCAGGCTTGAGATGCATGATTGGAAAATGGGACAAGGAACTAGCTGAAGCCCAGTATATCCTGACTGTCCTTTTGCCCTTTGGTTGTACAACTACTTGTGTAGAGATATCCACCCAAAAGGTTAAGATCAAAGCTGTTTTGGACACTGGGTCTCCAGTTAATGTTGTATCCTCCAATTGTGCAAAGAAGCTTAAGCTTGCCCCTGATCTTAACTATCATCAGTCTTATGGTACTGCTGGCCTGTCCATGACTTGCGCTATAGGAGCCTATTCTGCTCTTCCTATGTGGTTTGGTAAACTACTCTTAGCTGCACCTGCTGTAGTTTTAGAGAATGAGAGTCATGATCTGCTAGTTGGTACTCAATTCCTTAGGAAATACAATGGGATTATCAATTTAAAAGATGGCTAACTCTTTATTCTAGGGTATGAAGTCCCTCTGATCTTTGAAGAGCCTGTTAAAGTCCCCAGGAATTGCCTCAAGATGTGTGCTTTGGAGTACCCAGCTGGTGTCTTCATCTTGAAGTACTGTACCCATTTGTCCAACATGAAGTGTCCTCCCATGGCCTGCCCTGCTTCTGAAGGTATTCTGCTTCTGGCTACTTCTTCTGTAACCATCCCCCAGGCTCTCAAACCATCCTGGACTCTCAGATATTGTACAAGTTTCCTGAACGCACATTTCTAGAGCTGAACCTGCCTCCCTTGTTAAGTTGCAATGAGCCCTATCTCTGCCCTGGGATTCTAGATGTCTCTCATAAAGATCCTGTCCAGCTGTTGGTAGCCAATTTAACAACCCTCCCCATATTGGTGTCAAGAGGCCAGGTTGTTGGCTAGGGCAAGCTACTAAACGCTCCTTATGTTCTTTCTCTACATCTCTTTGGCACTTTAAAATACTTCAACTTACCTGAGGATGAACCACATGTTCTATCCTTGTTTACAGCTCAAGACTTCCTAAAGCTATCTTCAGCTCAGCAGAAAGAAGTGCTCAACCTTTTGGATCATTTTTTGGATATCTTTGCTAATAATAGCACTGATTATAGTCTAGCTAAAGGAGTCATCAATCAGATTGATACTGATGATGCACCTCCCTTCCAAGATAAAGCTTATTTTTGTAGTCAAGTGGAAGACACTCAAGTATCTAAGAAACTCAAATAGATACTAGATGCTGGGCTGCTTGCTCTCTCAAAAAGCCCTTGGGCTTCACCCTTACTAATTATCAAGAAGAAAGATGAAGTAAACCACATAGTAATGGACTACTGCCACCTAGTTCCCTCACTAAGAAAGACTCATATCCTCTGCCATGCATTGATGATACTCTTTGTTGTCTTGGGGGCTCAAAGTTATACTCAGCAATAGACCTACCATCTGCATATTGGCAGATTGACCTCTCCACTGAAGACAGGCAAAAAACAGTGCTCCTCACCTCTGAGGGACTATTTGAGCCTACATGCATGCCTCAAGGGCTGTGTAATGCCCCTGCTACCTTCCAACGTGCTATGGACTCAATACTCTGTAACCTAAAGCTCTCTTGTGTCCTGGTATACTTGGATGATATAACCATTTTCAGAGCAACCTTTACCAATCACTTGGACCACCTAAAAAAGTATTTCTTAAGATTTGAGAGGCTGGCCTCAATCTGGAGCCGTCTAAAGGTACCTTCTTCAAGGAACGTCTTGAATTCTTGGGTCATGAAGTAATCCAGACTTGGATCTGACCTATGACCAAGAAAGTTTAGGCTATTGACAAGATGCTTCTACCTACCAACCTGCAAGAAGTCCAAGTCTTTCTGGGCATGATGGGATATTATAGACAATTCATCCCTGATTTTGCAGACACTAGTGAACCCTTGGTCCAGCTGCTGCGTAACGTCCCCTTTGAATGGACTGCCAGCCAATAACAAGCCTTTGAAGCCCTCAAACAAAAACTCAAAGAGGCTCCCATCCTAGCATATCCAGATTAAAATAAGAAATTCATCCTATATACTGATGCCAGTGACCTGGCTATTGGGGCTATCTTGGCTCAACTGGACAATGAAGGTAGGGATCACCCTGTAGCCTATACCTCTTGTGTCTTGAATAAGCATGAGAAGAACTACAGTGTGACCAAGAAGGAGTGCCTTGCTGTGCTGCATGTTGTCAAGAAGTTCTGCCATTACATGTATAGCACCCATTTCACTGAGGTTACTGACCATGATTTGCTCAAATGGTTACAACAACTCAAGGAACCCAAAGGACAACTATATAGATGGGCTCTCCGCCTGCAAGGGTACAATTTCACTGTGCTGCACTGCACCGGGATTCAACATCAGAATGCTGATCAACTGTCCAGAATGCTCATCCTCGCCCTACACCCTGCCAAGGCTGACAGGTTTTATGAACTAATTGGATATCCTTTGTCATGGGAGAATGAGACTGAGGAGATTCAATCAGCCCTGAATAAGCTTTTCAAAAACATTCTCATTCACAAAAATCAGCTATTTAAGAAAGTTTGTGACCAGTACCTACCCTATGTACACCCAGTCTTTGCCTTTTGTTAGTGATCCAAGCTCACAAAGAGACTGGACATAGGGGCATTGCTAAGACCTATGAATGTCTCCAGAAGAACTATTATTGGGAGAACCTATGTCTGCTAATACCTGATGTCAGTGTTAGTTGTCAGTATTGTCAGCTACAACGTCCCCAAGCTGCATCTCATGAATTCAAACTAGTTCCCCCACAGCACACCTTTAATACAGTCAGCATTGACGCTATAGGTCCTCTTCCTTGTTCACAATCAGGATGTTGCTTTATCTTGATTGCTGTTGACCATTTCAGTAAATGGGTAAAAGCTCACCCCACCAAGGACATTCCTGCTAAAACCACTGCTGCCTTTTTACTGCAGGATGTGTTTTTTTGCCACAGCTGTCCTCAAGTGCTACTGTCAGATAATGTATCTAAATTCAATTACAGGCTAGTGACTTCTTTTGTAGAGGCTTTGGGAACTCATCAGTCTTTCTCAGCCCCCTATAACCTGTCCATTAATGGGGCTGTAGAGCATATTAATTTAACTCTAGTTTCCATCATGCAGAAACTAGTCTATTCTGATGCTGCTAATTGGGATCTATATCTGCCCTCTGCTCTCTTTGTATATTACCTCAGTAAATATTGTGTCACTAGGTACTCCCCCTTTGCTATGTTGTATGGGTGTGTTGTGTTCTGAGGTGCAGCACAGACACACAACGGGGAATCCTAACCTTAGGAATGGATTTGTACTAAGTCTTGGTTAGATGACAGGGAAGGCAATAGCGTTTACCTTGCGGCCCTGGATGAATAATCTCTACTAGGCGTGGTTTGAGAGAGGCGAAGAAGTACAGAAGACACAAAGACAAAAATGTGAATAAAACTTAATTTTTATTGGTGAATATGAAATGGAATATATAGTGGTTAGGAATACCACAAAACACTACCAGGACAGTAGGATCACTTGCCACAAGCCTGAGTGGGGCAAGTGAGTTGCTGCAGAGTCAGGAAACCAAACAATCATATTTCCTGAAGCAGAAGCCAGTTCATTTCAAGAGTCAAAAGCAAAAGCAAGAGATTTGTCTTCAAAATGGCCCAACAAAGCAAAATCAAAACATGGTGAATGCCGTTATTCACAACAGGGTGTGAAGCCACCACTCTGTTGCTTTTGGGGGGGCCTTACACTCTTCTGATGAAGCCCTGGATTCTGACACCCACATCAAGAACTTGGACAATCACATAATTGAAATCCAGGCCTCTGCCTAAACCTCTGTGTACAAGACCAAGATTCTAGAACTCTCTTCTGATAATGCCAGATGTTCTTCCTTGCCAGAGTTTAAGGTTGGAGACAACATCCTATACTACCAACATCAAGTGGTAGGACATGCTCATAAGTTGGACACATTATGGATTGTACTGTTATAGGTTACTTTCAAACAAGGTTCAGAATACACTGTGAAACTCCTCTCAAGTGGTTTCACGTTTGCCTGAGTGCACGCTAACTTTCTCTGCAAGTACCACCTCCCTAAGGCCAATCTAGAAGGGGGAAATGTTGTGAATGTCAATATTCACGCTCTTTTTATTTTTCCTTCATTGGGCTCTTTTGAGGACAAATCCCTTGCTTTTGCCTTTGCTCCTTGAAATGAGTCTATTTCTAAAGATGAAAATTCATCTTTTTGTCTTCCTTTTTCTGCGCAACTCACTTTCCCACTAATTTTTGTGGCAAGTGATACTAATGTCCTTGTATTGCTTTATGGTAACACCAAACAATATATATTCAAATTATCTATCTTCAATAAAATTTAAGTTCTATTCACATTTCTGTCTTTGTGTTTTCAAGTACTTTGGCGCCTCTCTCTAGCCACAACTAGTAGAGATTTTTATTAAGGGCTACAAGGTAATTGCATTACCTTCCCTGCCAACTAACTGAGTCTTAGTACAAATCCAATCCTAAGGTTAGTATTTCCTGTTGTGTGTCTGTACCATGCCTCAGAACACAGCACTTTTGTAATGAGTAAGTTGTACTGCTTGGTTGGTACAAGAATATTGTTGAATACAGTGAATCTTGTAGGGACATCCTGACCTTCTTCATATTGTCTTCAGCTGGTGGGGAGTGCCATCTGCTGTATTATTTTCTTTAGAGGAATTTTTTCTTTAAGTTGCTTAGGTGTGGATAATCTACCTGTGCTACCACTGTTGAGTATATACTTCTGGGGATATAATAAATAAGTAAAGGGGAAATTAAAAAGAGAATGATACTTTATTGATATGAGTTTAGAGTATTATATAGTATCATGAGAAGCCACATACTGTCCATGTACACCATGGTAGTCATGGGGCTTATCCAAGTAATTGTTCCTCTTAAGTCATGAGGCCTATCCAAGTAGTGTTCTGCAAAGGACTCAAAGGGTTTGATCCCTGTAATAGATGGGCAATTGATAGGGTTGCCACTGACTTAATGATTAGTTGGGGAATCACTCAGGGAATTAATTTCCTGAGAGGGAGTAATTGAATATGTTGCAACACTATCAATTGCTTGATTCAGGTCAGTCTAAGTCTTCACTGGTATTTTCTTACTGGTAGCTTCTTTTTGTTGGGTTTTCTTGGGGCAAATAATGCCAACCAAGATGTCTTTATCCATGACACCTGAAATAAGATAAAGGAGTCTTTTGAATAAAATTCTGGACATTGGGAAGTAATAACTTGCTCAGTTTCAGATTCAATAGCAAAGAATCCAAGTTGCACAGTAATTGGGAGGCAAAGATGACAAAGAACCCAAAGCAATACCTCATCTTCCAGTTACAATTCAATTTGAGATCAAGCTGTAAGGAATATAGCATAGTAAACCACTACCAGATGTATTGCTAAATAATGTTAGACCAGGAGATAATTCAGTTTTATTGAGTAATTTCAGGGAGAACTCAACTCTTAGAGTTTAACAGTAAAAATTTCCAATATTTACCAAAATTATCAACTCAGCAATACAACCTGAATCCATGGCTCTTATCCTGTCTCATTATTCCAAAGAGTACCTCATCTAGCAAGTAAAAAACCCTTATGTGATTAATTTATAATGACCCTTATGATAAATGGGGTTGTATTTAGTGAATCTCAAATTAAGTCTATTTATCAGGGTCAACTTGCTCTAGGTAATTGAATCATGCTGACAAACTGGAGCAGCAGTGACCCATTTCTGATCAGCAGTTTGATTTAAATCTGTCAACTTGGTTAACTTGGTTGACTGCTTTCCCAATTTTTTGAATTTTTTACAAGGCCAGGCAATAACTGGTATTATGAAAACTACAGCAACCACCAGAATTAAAAAATTCTGCAAGTCAACTTACTGAATGTCACTATTGTTGACATTCAGTAAGTCAACATTATTTTAGTATTTATCAACTGGAATCAGACATTTTCAAAACTAAGCTAATTTTTCATAGTAAATTATTAAGTCAGAATTGCAAAATTAAAAAGGAACATTCATTGTGACGGAAATCACTGGATAATATGAAGCTGTTTCTAAATGATGGGGAATTACCACCCAAATCCACATAGAATTGATGGTTAACCACCAACACGGCTTCAGATATTTTTTTGAAAAATTTCCAATTGTAACTCCAGGATTAAGTAGAACAATTAGTCCTAACCAGAGTAAACCAAGATAAATGACCTGGGAAAGCATCAATGCATCTTCAGCGTAGAATTCTGGGCATTGGGAAGTGACACAATTTTCAGTTTCAAGAATGATGGAGGAGCTACAAAATTGGCGGGCATGAAATTGACATTTGGCGGCGCCAACAACAAAGTTCCTGATGCTGGGCCCCATCTTCCTGAAATGATTTGGTTCAGAATCAGATTGTACAGAATATACTTCAACAACCCGATCACAGGATGCATTTTTAAAATTTAAATTAGAACTTGGGATAATTGATTTTTATTAAGTAAATTTAGGAGGACTCAACTCTTAGAGTTGAAACAGGGAAAATTATTCAATATATATCAGAAAAATCAACTAAGCAATACCACCTGAGTCTTGAACTCCTATTCCTTCTACATCTTCAAGTAAGTATCTAGTCCAGGTTGCAAAGAACCATTGTGTGACCAGTTTCTGACAACCATGCTGATTAATAAGCTTATATCAGGTGACCCTCATATTACGCCAATTTATCAACATCAATTTAAAAGGGGGAGCTGATTTCAGCTGGCAGACTGGAGCAGCCGTGACCCATTTTTGATCAACCATTTGGTCTAAATCTGTTAACTCGGTCAATTTTGATACAGGTTTTCTGGCCTTCCGTGCCTTCTTACTTGGACAGATAATACCCAGCATTATGGAACCTACTGTGACAGTCATAATGTCAACACCATTTAAACAAAGGCTTAATTTTAAGCCAAAAACCTAATATGATTTAATATGAAAATGTAAGTTTCTTTGTACTTCAACATTAAGGTCAACTCCAGTAAGTAATATCTGGATGTCCACCCCATATGAGAATCCATAAATTTCTTAATAAAATACACAATATTCTAAGAATAACTATTTTTTATATTTTATACTACTGTTTTTATTAAATATATAATAAGATAAACATTGAACAAAGTCATATGCCAACTTTCATAGTTTTCTTTGTATTATTAGGCTATTTATTGTTATAGTAAATCCATTGGATTAATATTCAGCTTATTTCCGGAAGTCCACTTAAGCCAAAACGCATATGTTAAAACTAGAGTTTGTATATGTATTTATAATGTAGACTTTGTGTCAAATTGATGTGTCACCTAAATTGTAACAAAGGGGTTTGGCTAAGCAAACAAAGTGACATAATTTAAGCAAGATTTAATAGGAGAGTTACTATAAAAGAACACTGATTGCCTTCATGTCAACACCTTCACTGGCTTACAGTAGTTTTAAAAGCTATGGCAACAAGCAAAAATTCTTCAGATTTAAACAAAATGATTTCAGATTTAAACAAAATCCAAGTTGCGCAAGATTAAGGATTCAATTAATTTAAATATTTTTGGTTAATAAATGAACTGTCAAACCAAAAACAAAACTTCACTAGCCCATCATAAAAAATTATATCAAACATCAAGCAGTTTAGTTCAAACCACAAACAAAATGAACTGACACAACAACTGAAATGGATGGATGCTATTCTGGAGTATATTATAATCCAAGCAGGATTCATATGAGGCACCAACAGAAGGACCAAAATGAAACAAAATTGGAGCAATCTAGAAGCAAGATTACACAAGCACCAAACAAAATGAACTCACACAAGATGTGTAGTATGAGCAGCCTAAAATAGAAAACTATCAATTTCACAGCCAATCAACAGCTATCTAATTTAGGACCAGAGGCATTTTATCCATTTTCATGGCTCCAGATTTGTATGAAAAGGTTTTGAGAACCTTCCAAATATGGACTTGAGATTACAATAAAAAATTTCATTAAATTTTAAAATTTCTACTTTTAGTGATTTTATCCTAGGTTTTTTACAATGGTTTTATATAACAACGTCTTCAATGGCGCCAGCAGCCAAGCCAGCTTCAATGGAGGCAAGGCTCAGAATGTAGAGGCACCCATTTACACCCAAGCCTTTGAGGCGGGTAACAAGGAAGCTGACCTGTACCTTAACACCAACCCCTATGGCTTTGACTTGTTTGAGAGTCACTTAGCGTCTAGCTCTGCCCGTGCTCCCACACCCACCCCTGCACAAGCTGCCCGTCAACTAACCAATCAGGATGGCAACCCTGATTTGGAACATCTTTCTGCCACCAGCCAACCTGCTCCCCCCTCAGCCAATCAGGCTTCAGCTCCCCCGGCCCAGCGCCCCAAGCAACAAATCATCACTGCCCAAATTCTTCAGGAAATTGTGGCACTCAACCTGCAGGGTCTGTCCTGGGATCAGATAGCCAGCCAATTATAATTCACCCAGGCTACTGTCATGCAGGAATTCAACAACCTGATGAATAAGGGAAATCTGATTGGGACAGCCAAGAAGCCAAAGAAGGCCACAGAGTCCCAGATCAATGGGGCATACCCAATAATGCTTGACCTCCTCTAGTGGAACCCCAAGCTTCCCTTGACCCAGGTCCAGAAGCAGCTTGCGCACCATAACATATGGGTCTCCGAGCGCATGGTGCAGCTCTGGATGTATGGGAAGGTGGCTTCTGTACGGGTTCTTACCAATTTTGCCGGCAACCAATGGGATGGTGCTGAGGATTCCCTATATGATCCTGCCATTGAATCCACCCTGGTCTGATGCCTGACTAGTCTGTTGGATGAGGTCATGTTCATCTCTTACTATAAGCTATCCATAGCTTTTGATGATTTTGGAACCCAAGGAAAAGCCGCCACTAAGAATGGAAGGAAGAAGGTCAAGAAGGGGACTTTCATTGGTGCATTTCTGGCTGTTTCAGCCAAGGGTTTTGTATACTATTGGACAAATCCTGATTTTATTAATGGCTACTCATACAGCCACATCCTCGGTGGATTGCTCAACTCCTGGGATAGCTCAAATTCCAAATACTGGGGTTTCTTGAGCCACCAGATGGAGGAAAGCTCCACCACTCTTGAGGCCATCCAGGGACGCGGGCACCAGGCCTCAGTCTACCCCGCCGGCCATGCTGACGTCCATCTGGCTGATGTTGTCTTCTTCAAAATTGGAGATACACTACAGGAGCACCGCCCTCAGGCTTTCAACGACCTCTATCTTTGGGTCCTTGATCACAATTTTCTCTTTGGTCACCAAATGGTGGCTGACTTGTTCGCGCAAATGGTTTTCCATGTGAACATGGGCAACCAATCACACAAGGATAAGCACCTCCCACCCCGTGCCACAGCCACCTATCAGCCCATCCAGCCAATGACTGATGAGGAGTACAATGAGTGGTATATGGTGACCATCACACGCAATCCTCCTGCCTCCACCCCCACCACCAACACCTCCCGCCTGCAAACCCAACCCATCCAATCCCAGACCCCCCAGGCCAGCACCACCTCTATGTCCTCCTTCCCGCGCCATTCTGCCTACTAGGCATCACTCTTCCCTGCCCCAATAAACCCCTGTCACCAAACATTTTCTATTTATATTATCTTTTTTTTTGAATTTCAATTATCCATGTTCTCTTTGTTTATAGTTGGTTTTATTCTTTATGTTCAGCTTATTTCTATAAAATCATATATTTACTAAGGTGTGTATCTAGATCCTGAACACAGTTATTTTTAGCACCCAACCATAGCCCCTTGTGAAAACATTAACAACAATTTGGGGATCAGCTAAAATTGAATTAGAAAATTATAGGTTAACTTTTTTTAGATAAAGTTGTTACTGATCCAAATTCAAAACCTTAATGATAAACTTTAAGCCAATCAGGAGCCAAGTGATAAAGTGATTGTTGTGACATAAAGGGTCATTCAATAATTCTTTGATGCATGTGCGTTAATTAATATGATTGGCTGGATGTTTTGCCATTGTACGCCATTGCCGCTATGGCAAGTAGTTGATGGACTAGTGCCCAATCAGCTGCTGGGTTAGCACTAGTCCATCAACAACTTGCCACAGCGGCAATGGCGTACAATGGCAAAACATCCAGCCAATCATATTAATTAGCACACATGCATCAAAGAATTATTGAATTACCCTTTATGTCACAACAATCACTTTATCACTTGGCTCCTGATTGGCTTATATTTTATCATTAAGGTTTTGAATTTGGATCAGTAACAACTTTATCTAAAAAAGAGTTAACCTATAATTTTCTAATTCAAATTTAGCTGATCACCAAATTGTTGTTAATTTTTTCACAAGGGGCTATGTCAAACGCTAAAAATAATATGGTAATCAAGGAAACAATGCCAACACAAAGCAAACGACACATATTGAGATGAGCGTAAAACATATACACAATGGGTAAAAAGATGAGATAATGTGATAAACAGGAAAACAAAAAGGAATAAACAAAGAGGCAACAGTATCAAAATAATACACAATTTATTGGGGCAAAAGCTATAAAAACATATGGAAAGGTTAGTAAAAAAATAAAATGAGAGAATTGGAGAAGCTGCTAAAAGACCTTGACTTGGTGATTGCCAAAATTAAAGAGATTGACCGCAAGGTCAAAGCAAGAGTTAATTCTGCCGTCCTTGAAGGGGACAAAATTGAAAAGGTGTCTGCCAAAGCACTCATGGCCAAGATTCCAGACACCCCCAAAACAACAATTGAGCGACTTTTAAATGTCCAGAAGCACGTTGTGAAAGGCCTTCAATTCAAGTCCTTTGCCCTCTCTGTGCCGTCTGTCTGGACAGATGACCCAGAAATGTATGCCCACCTAAGACCCGCAAAACGTACCCAAAGAGATGACACTGAGCAGCCAGCACAACTGGTTACACCAAGAATAGCAAAGCCTGCTGAGGCTGTGGGCAAGGAGGAGACTGCAGAAGGTAACCTAAAATAATAATTAAAGAAATTTCCAAATACTTACCTTTTTTTAGAAGAAGTTAATGGTGAACTCTGCCAGGTCCTGGTCCCTTTTGTCCCCACCACATTCTACGCCAACTACGCCACTCATGTGGCCAAGCAGCTTTCCTGTCCCCCCTGTCTTGCGGGAGCTTGAAGACCGTATCCACAGGTCTTTTCCAATGTTGCAGGAGGCATTGGCTGGGCTTACGCATGGAGAGGGGGCATCCAAGTGGGCAGTTACTGCCTACAAGGATGCCCAACTGGTCTGCCTGGACCCGGTATCACTCAGTGGAGTTTACTGTGTAAACTCCATTGAGCTTGTTTGGGACGTCCTGGTGACGCTCCCATTCAAGAATGTACCGGAGATGGGCCAGGCTCATGCAGCTGCTTGCTTCTGCTTCCCGGTGGAGCACACCCTGTCCTACTTGCTGTTGAATTTTGGGCGCGCGGTAGAAAAACTGGCTGTTGCAGATGCAATAGCCATGAAGAAGACCAAAATACTCCTGGCGGACTTTGGGCTGGCCTGGAGTGCCAACAAGACGGGGGTCCCAGAAGCTATGGATCTTACCTTTGGCAAAACTAAACATGAGAAAAAAATAAGTGCAGTATACAACAAACTGTGCAAGTTTACAGAAGCCTTTGCTGGGCAAAGGCTTCACCTTGTTGTTTACCTGGGGTTCCTCTTTTACTTTGGGATGAGCGCATTGGTTGAGGACCTGGACGGGGTCCTTCTGGGGATCAACAAGGCCAGGCTATCCCTGGATGGGAAGAAGGTCCCCCCCGGGTACAACTTGGTGGATCACGTCATCCAGGACGCCTTGGTCCTGGCTGGCATCTTTGGGTTTGCAGGCCCTCCAGAAAAGCTGCTCCTCCATTCCCACCTCACCATCCTCCCTTTTACCAGCAGGCAAGAATATTTTAACCAGGGTGTATCCACTGTCCATGGTGTGGCGGTGGAGGTTGTGCACCACCTCCATTGTGGGGTGGGTGCTTACCGCCAAACTCACTATAGGCGATCTTAATAAATTCTCTCTTCCAAATAATTCCATTGCAATTTATAATATTTTTATTATAATAAAATTTTCTAATTCTTATTTTAGCAAACAAGATCTGCAGAATATATCCCAGAGAAGGTCTTAATAAAAGCATAATAATATATTTCAATAAAATCTACTTCTGATTTGGACACATTACATTAACTTTTTTTGATTATTATATTTATTTTCCAAATGTGATATTAATGCGTTTGCGTAATCCAGTATCAAGCGTTTGGGATACCCTTAGATGGCATAATAAAATAATATACAATAAAATAAATAAATTACTTACATCTATTGATGGATCTTCTGAATGTGATTGCGGGCATAGAAATATCTAAATATAAAACAATAATTAATAAATGTTGAATAATAAATTAGAGTATATAAAAAAAGTTGGACATGCTAAGCCTTTAATTGATTGGCTGTTTGGCTAGGCACGCAGGGATGAACAAATCAGTGTGGCCATAGAATTTGACCATGGTCTTGGCAGGGAGGGTGTGGATCCTGGCCTGCAGCAAATTAAAGAGGTCCTTGGTCCCAGTTGGGGTTCCTTGCTTTATGACTTGCTTGAGCCACCCAAAGACTTCCTCAATGGGATTTAAGAATGGCAAATAAGCAGGGAGGAAGAGAAGGCGCAAATTTGCCATGGCCAATTGCTGGGGGCCCACAGCAATGCTGGTGCCTATCATTGGGAATTCCTCAAGAATGTCAGCCACTTTGTGGAAAACAATGTTGTCCAACACAATGACATTAGTGAAGCCCAGGCTCGTACGCCTCAGGTGCTCCTGGACCAATCAGAGAAATGACAGGAAGGTCCAGCTATTGTGGGAGCCCAGTATCATTTGGTATAGATCAACCCCCTTTGGACCAAGGAGAGCCACTATTGAATAGGCTGTGGCGCAGACTGCAGCACGCCAAGCCACCCCGTCATTGGAGCCTCTGGGGACATACCCATACTCATTGCACATTGACAAGGCAAATGCTGATTTGTCAATATAGTAAAATTTGACCGTCCCCTTGGCTTTGAGGGCAGTATACGCCTCTGCGTAGTTTTTCTGGGTCTCAATATTGGCTGGGCTGTTCCAATTGTATGGGGATACCCCAAGATTTTTCCAGGAAAATTGCATTCCCTTGACCAGATGGTAGTAAAAGGAAATCAAGGCCTTGATCCCAAAAGAGGACTTGGCCATAGCCTGTATATTTGCCAGTTCAAGATGGCAGTCCTGGGTAATCCACTGGCAGATTGCCCATTTGTGCTCCTTGGTGAGCATAGTGGAAACACGCAAGGATTTCTCCGCGGCAAGGACTCAGCCAGTATCAATGAACTTGTTGGAGGTCTTGCTGGCGTACTTGGGATCCACCTCAACAAGGGCCGCAGCCGCCTTGTAGTCACCCAATTCCCGCATTAGCTTAAGCAGGATAATGTGTTTGATGTTGGGGATGCGCTTCTGGGCGGGCTTTGTGGGTTCAGACAAGCCAGGATCCTGATTGATGACAGGCTTGCAAGGCATGGGCACCTTGTTGTAGAAGGCTGCAACTTTCTTTAGCACCAGCTGTCCCGCATTGGTTTGGTAGAACTGGGGCTCCTCATCATTCTCCTGATTGCCATCATGATGTAGGACTCATAGCTAGTATCAAGTACAGGCTTCACCTTCTCCATCATGGCTGACAGGACCAACTCTTGCCGGTACACAATGTCAAACACATACAAAGTAAGTTCTACCTCCTTGTTTCTAATCATTTTTGTCGTGGTAACCTTGGTGGGCTTCCGGGTCAGCTTTGGAACCCAAGGGTTGATGCTCTGCACCCTAGCAGCTTGTGCTCCTTGAACTGGCTGTGTCAGTGCAGCATCACTATGGAACTCTCCTCTCCTGCCTCCCTCCTGAGTAGGCACTTGTGTTGTACTAAGTCTATTCTTTGACCCACGGGGCAACCGCAACCGCGGCGCACAACAGGTGCAATGGTAGTCTGTTGTTGTGTTCCTTCCATTTTGAGAATTTAATAAAATATTAAATAAAACTTAATTAAGTTACTCTCTAATTTTAATTTTTGCTTTTATCTGTTTATGGAAATTTCAATTATTATTTTTTTTCCCACCCAATATCCCAACTATAGATTTTTTATTTCTTAGTTAGTTGTTTTTGGTTTTACAACGCCCATTTTAGAATACTCAAAAAAAATCCACCCTTTTTTCCAGATTTTACTGCCAAATTCAAACACCCAACATAATATTTTTAAAATTTATGTTTCAGATCTCGTGTCTTATTTTAGATACCTTGGTATCATTTATGATTACAATCCATTGCACACATTGCGTGAGTGATTTTGTTTACATTTTGGTTGCTATTGTGTTTTGTTTTTGGATTTAGTTTTGGCACACCTTGCTTGGGTGTATTTTGTCACCAATTCACATAGTAAACATATGTACACCAAAAGTCAACTCACACCATTCTGTTTGTGAATCAAAGTATTTTGGATTATATTTTGAATGGTTTTGCTTTGCGTGTGAGCTTTTTGTTGCTGTGTTGACCCATTTTGCCCATTAACACCAATAAACCCTGTTAACAGAGTATATATTTTAACCTGAGACTTGGATTTTGTTTAAATTTGAAATCATTTTGTTTAAATCTGAAGAATTTTTGCTTGTCACCATAGCTTTTAAAACTATTGTATTAGTAAAATACTGCCACTTAACAAAAAGCACACATACAATGGTATGATAATTCAGGACAAAGTATTCAGGGCTGTACTTTAGACTTCCCTCTACAATCCCTATTATTTAGTTTTCATAAGTTACATATGCAAATCTTTAATTTTTAAATTAAAAAAATCAATTTTGGCCTTAAAAAACCAACTCCAGAAAATATCAACTAAGCTTTATAAGCAATTAAAATAGTGTTTTTCTGGTTTTATGTTGACTGTCAGTATGCTGACAGTCAAAAGTAAAGCGTTTTTATGCTGAAAAACTAAATTGAATATTTTTGACTATTGTGACTACCAGAATGTCAACTTTTTTTAAACATGATTTTTTCTATTCTTTTCTAATAAACTAGCTCTAAAGTTACTTTCCATACTTCTATAAACTATTTAATTAATAATAAAAATAAAAATTTGATTATTATTTAATTTTATTCATGTTTTAACTGATTATTCTTACTTTATGAACTATACTCTAATTATTGTAGTATAAATCTTCCAAGAAGCCATAAAAGAACCCCAAGTCAACTAAGAAAGTACCCAAAGCCTCTGAAAAGGCCCAAAGTCCCTACCCCAACAAAAAACCAGCCAAAGAGCCCTCAAAGAAACAGAAGACATAGGAGAAGACCCCAGACCCTGAAAGCATTGAGCCCTTCCCTGACACCTCCTCTTCTCCAAGATGGTACCAATCAGAAGGAGATGAGGTTCCACTAAACAAGCAAGGAAGAAAGAAGATACCCAAGAGTCCAGAACCCCAGTCAAGCCCAGATGAATCAAGCTCAAAGGAATCAAGCCCCAAGGAATCAAGCTCATCCAAGTCCAGGGAGCGCAAGAATCCAACCCCAGATAATTCCCCTCCACTGCTCAAGGAATCTGCACCTTAATCCTCCTCATCAAGTATCAATAAAGAAGATCCTTATGATTACCTGCCTGATACCATCAAGCATCAATTGGCCCATGGGATCCCCTCAAGGTTCAAAAAATATGTAATTTCAAAGGAGAGTTTAAGCTCCCAAAGAAGTTCCCTCAGTTTTCCCCTCTAATGTCTGTCATAGGAGGTGTAAGTTTAGTCTGTGATGGCTATGTTTTTAATTGCAACAACCAGAAGAGAGAATTAAGAAGCAAGCATTATGTGCGTGAAGATAGAAGTTACACTGCCAGGATCAACACAGAAGGATGGAATAAAGTTACCAGTTGTTGCAACATCTGTGCTTACTCCCTCTTGGGGAATTAACACCCCAAGCATATCACCCAATGACTCACCAAATGACTCACTGACTAACCACTAGATCAGTGGAACTATTATCAATTGGTAAACTATTACAGGGATCACACAATCCAGATCCTAAATAGAACACAACTTAAATAAGCCTTGTGACTCAAGAGAGACACTACTCAGATAAGCCTCATGACTACAATGACGTAAATGGACAGTATGTGGCTTCCCATGATACTATATAATATCCTATATTCATATTCAATATAGTATCATTCTCTTCTTAAATTTCCCTTTTATCTTGTTTGTTATACTTCCCAGAAGTATATACACAACAGTGGTAGCCCAGGTAGGTTATCCATACCTACCCAACTCAAAGGAAAATTCCTCCTAAGAAAAAGACCCAAGCAATGGTACTCCCTAACAGCTGGAGAGACTACAAAGAAGGAGAAGGCGTCCCTACGGGCCTTGTCATCTACAATGTCCTTGTACTCATCAAACAATACAACGCTCTCAAAGCCCACAGACTGTTACCTGTAACCCCAACTGCAACAGAGCCACAGCAGCCTGAAATACCTAACATTGTATTCCAAAGCCTAAGCTCAGCAGAAATTGAGACCTTTGCAGGGTTACTCCAGGAAAACACCAACCTCTGGATCAACAACACACAAAGCAGATTCACCCAAATAGTCTACCCCGCAGACTCTGGGCCAGTGAAGTCTCCCTCTGCATCACGGGAGCCGCCTCTTGTTTTGTAAGTGAATGGCTCAACCAACATCCTGACCAGAATGAAATCTGGGATATATTCAAATCTGCCTTCCTCAAAAGGTTTGCCATGAAGGGTTCCAATGTGGTGATCATGACAGAACTTCAAACCTCCAAAATGACGGGGGAAATCAAGGACTACATTGCAGCATACAAAAGTTTACATGACCAAGCCCCCAGCACCATCAACTTTGACAAGCCAGGGCCTTGGTTGGACTTCTGCAATGGCCTCCCCACACATATCTGGCATCAATTTGACATGACCCGCTGCAAGAACCTTGAAGATGTGCTCTTGGAAGGAAAACACACAGCTCAGAAGTCTGACAATCTGCACACATCAAACAAGCAAAAAGAGAGCCCTACATCCAAGAAGGACCCTCAACCAAAAAAAAACAACATAACTGAGCCAACAATACCCAACTTCAAAACAGGAATTGTACTGCCCAAGCCAACCAGGCAAGCACCAAAGATACCAACAAGGTGGGAAAAGCTCAGGGGAGTGCTTAGGCAAGCCACCCTCCCCCAACTCACAAGACTTGTACAGGGACCAAGACGTAGATTCAATTACTAAGACCCAAGTACCCTCCAGTAATCCTCTACTGTTTGCCACCCAAACTGGAAATAAACTTCTCACTTATCATTTCTTTTTTTGCATATATCAGGGCATAGCACTATTTGACACTGGAGCAGATCAATCCCTTTTGAAAAAAAATTGTCAACCTCATGAAACTACCAACATTCTGAAGCAATGTCAAGAGAGTAATCATGACAGACAACAGGAGTACACCAGTCAACAAATAAGAAAAACCTTTTCACACCCAAATTGGAGGCATGCAAACTACGCTTAGTGGCCTCATCATACCAATCTCCAAATACTATGTTATACTTGGCCTTGATTGGATGAGAAAAACCAAACCTCACATTGACTGGGACAGCACTACCCTCAATATACAACATGGTAAAGTACACCACCACATATACCTGACTAACCTTGACATGATTATGAAAGACCATGTATTTGTGAAAATCATGGAAACAGAAGAGGAAACTGACACCAGAAAGATCAATTAGAACACCTGCACATATGAAATTACCCATTTTAAGAATACAGAATACAGATGTGAACAGGACTATATCCAATATCAGCTTGTCAAAGTATTCCCTTCCGTTTTCCAGGAAACACCACCAGGGTTACCACCCAACTGTGGCATACAATATGAGATCACCCTCAAGGGAAGTATGCCAAAGGCACAACCTATTTATTGCCTCACCCCCCAACAAGAAAATGATATGAAAGCCTATCTGGACAAAGCCATTGAAAAAGGCCTCATTAGACCCACAAAGTCACCTTTTGGTGCTGCTGTCTTCATTGTAGCAAAGAAGGATGGAGGACTCCGCCTGGTCACAGACTACAGGGCTCTCAACAAGGTCATAATTAAGAGCAGGTATCCCCTTCCCCTCATTGATGACCTTTTTGAAGCCCTAGGGAGTCCCAAATCTTCACAAAAATTGATTTGACAGCAGTTTACCATCAAATTTGTGTGAAACCTGAAGACATCCCAAAGACCGCATTCAGAACCAAATACAGATCCTTTGAGTGTGTTGTCCTCAACTTTGGCATGACAAACGCCCCTAGCACCTTTGTGAATTTAATGAACAAGGTTTTCAAAGAACACATTGGGAAACAAGCAATCATCTACCTGGACAATATAATCATCTACAGTCAAACCCTAAAACAACACTGGGAAGACGTCTTACTGATCCTCTGCACCCTCAAAGACAACCGACTCATTGTCAAGCCATCAAAGTATGACTTCTTCTTGTATGAACTCCCATTCCTTGACAGCATTGTCAGCAAGGACGGGATAAAACCAGACCCAGAGAAAATATGTGCCATAACCAAAATTCCAGCCCCCCAGAAATAAAAACAAACTCTGTACCTTCCCTGGCATGGTAGCCTACGTTAGAAGATTCATCCCTGACTGGGGTGCTCTGACGGCCCCCTTGTCAGCCATTACAGGCAAAACAACCAAGTTTGTGTGTACACCCCTACAAGATCAGCATTTCTGCCAACTAAAAGAACAAATGGTCACTTCCCCATCCTCCAATACCCAAACCTCAAAGGGGTATAAGAGTTGGAAACCAATGCATCTGAATGCGCCATAGGAGGAGTACTCTGTATCCAGACGGCAGAAAAGGACTTCCTCCCTGTGGCTTACAAGTCAAGAAAGCTATCTGACAGCAAACAAAGGTTTCCTATACACAACAAGGAATTGGTGGCCATTGTACACTGCCTCCCAAAATGGCAATGCTATCTATAAGGAGCCCAAGCATTCAAAGTCCTCACTAATCACAAGCCACTAGTGTCCTTCAAGACACAGCAACATTTTTCAAGAAGACAAGCCAAGTGGATGAGTCTCATACAGAGATACCCAATGAAAATCAAATACAAGCCAGGAAAGAAAATGCTTACCGCAGATGCCCTTTCAAGGCTATACAGTAAACATGCTTTATGTAATGATGAGGACCCTGACTATATCATGCTTATCATGGGGAATCTCCAGGAAGGTTTCCCACCTGGCACCCCAATGGACATCCAAGAGAAGATCCTTAAGAACAAACATCTGTTCAAAAACTTATATGGTACCCTGCACCAAAGACTTCCAAGTGGTGACACTGTGCCTTACGTCCTGTCAACGCAAAAGATTGACACCATCCTCAGATATCACAGAGATCTGGGACTTACCCATAGCAGGAACTTACATGAGTACCTCAAAACACGCTACTGGTGGCCCAATATTCTGGATGACATCAAAGAGGTACTGGAGAAATGCAAAGTCTGTGATAAATATGCCCAAACCAAAGCACCACCCAAGTCAGTAGTACTTGTATCTATCACACAACCTTTCAAAGTGTGATCACTATATATTGTGGGACCAATGCCTGGCAATAACAAAGGCAAAAAGTACATCATAACAGCTATTGGCTATGCAACCAGATGGCCTGTGGAACAAGCCACAAAGGAATATAAAGGCAATGATGTGAGACAATTTATTAGAAAAGAGATCATAGCCAAGTTTGGAAAACCTGACCTCCTGATCACAGATGGAGGCGCCAAACTCAAGGCTGTTGACACCAATATCTACCTTGCCAAGAATGGAATAACACACATCACTGCCAGCCCTTACCATCCACAAGCAAATGCTCAAGTAGAACAACTAAATGACTCACTAGTGTAAGCCCTCAGTAAGTTATCTGCTAACAATCCAAAGGCCTGGGTCTACATGCTCCCAACAGCACTCATGGTTTGTAGAACACGGGTCAACTGTAAAACGGGCAAAAGTCCATATGAACTTGTCTATGGACAAAATTCCACTCTTATTAGCATAACTGCAGGACCACAATTACCTCTGCCTAAGAAAGTGCCAGATTACAGCAACCCCAACGTGCAACAAGCTAGAAACAACCAAGAAGACATGGAATGAAAGAGAGTTGAGAGAGAAGTGATCCTGCTACAACAGGAAAGATTCCAATTTGGGGGCAAAATCTGAGTTGTCAACCACAACCAGCATAAGTTAGACCCAGGGCTACGCAGACCAGGCATTATCATGAAAGTCAAGCCCAACAACACCTACCTTATCAAAGGAATTGGGGCACAAACCAAACTTAAATGTATGCACCATGACTGACTCCGCCTCTGCAAAACAAAAACAGCCCAACAAAACTCCAGACTTTCCATTCCCAGCGCCAAACTGGATCAATACCAATTGCACATTCCCAACACTTTAAAGAAAATTCCCAAGGCTCTGCCTTCCAGTACCCCAGGGGGAGATGTTGCAACATATGTGATTACTCCCTCTAGGGGAATTAACACCCTAATTATATCACTAAAGGAGTCACCAAATAACTCACTGGCCAACCACTAGGTTGGTGGCACTATTATCAATTGGCCACCTATTACAGGGATCACACAATCCAGATCCTAAATAGAACACAGCTTAAATAAGCCTTGTGAATCAAGAGGAAAACTACTCAGATAAGCCCCATGACTACCATGATATACATGGACAGTATGTGGCTTCCCATGATACTATATAATATCCTATATTTATATCCAATAAAGTATCATTCTCTTCTTAAATTTCCCCTTTATCTCGTTTGTTATACTTCCCAGAAGTATATACACAACACAGTGAAAAAGGAGAACACACATGTAATACCCCAATCAATCTTATTGAAAAGCTTCTAAAGTGGTACCTCTACCAAATGATTCAAGTCTCCAAAGACATCAAGGCTTCTGATATGGACATTTAAGACCACCACACACCTAATTAAAGAGAAACTTAAGCTCATCCCTGACTGCAACCAGTTAGTGAAGTACATATGTGACAAACATCATGATCTATTCCCCAGAAATCTGCCATGATCCAAGAAGAGTTAGTCCTGACAGATGAGTTTGATATGTTTGATGGTGATGAGGTATTCCTTTTACATGATGATGGACCTACATCAGAGGCAAGCATTATATGCTATGCTATACAACAGAACCTGGAGCATATAAGAGATTCAGAGACCTGGTTATGTGATGGTACCTTTGCAGTATGTTCCCAACTTTTTTTACCAATTATGGACTGTATATTTTCACATTGAAGGGAAGGTGCTCCCATTTGACCTACTTTCTGCTTCCTGGGGCAACAGAAGAGATCTACACAAGGACCTTTAAAATCCTTCAGGAGGGCATCAAGGCCCTACCCAGTAATAAAAAGAGACCCCCTGTCTGTAACACGAGAGCCAATCCAGATGATGATGAAAAGGATGAAGCCATCCTTGCTGAAGAACAAGAAGCTCATTATAGAGCACTTGGCCCCTCAACTATAATCATGTAATATTAAACTGCCCAGTATAACGCTTTTGTAAATACCTTTGATGAAGAGGTCCAGGGGTGTTTTTTCCATTATCAACAGGCTGTTAATAGGCAGCTAAAGGGTCAATCTGAGCTCACCAAGCTCAACCGTATAGATACATTAGGAAAGTGCAAGTTATTAATTCAGCAGTTTGTATCACTAGCCTTTGTAAAGCCAGAGCATACTGGGCAAGCCTTTGACCTCATATGCCAGGATCCATATGCCAAGAAACATGAGGATTCCTTCTACCTTTCCATTGGATATTATGAGCCACAATGGATTGGATGTAAGGTCCCTAAGCGCCAGAGAAAGCCCAGAGCCAAAGCCAACTGTAACTGCTACCAGGAAGTTCTTAAGAACAATATGAAAACTACTTCATCTTTGGAGGGCTGGAATAAGCATATTAAGTCCTTCTTTGGAATCAAGCCCAGATACAACACCTTCTATGAGCACCTCAAAGTCCAACAGGAGAATACTGTTGCATCTATCAGAGATATTGATAACCACTCATCCAAGAAGAAGAGAACCACCAAAGAGAAACAATATCAAGAGAAGATCAAGGACATTGTCAAGGCCAAATATAAGCTTTCAGAGATTGGGGAATACATCAAGAAGATTGCCACAGTTCTTAATGTTACAACCAAATTTTCCTCCTTGCCTGCCAACATATCTTATGATACACAGGGGGCGCTCAATGAGTTGCCCCTTGACGTGTCTAACGGCATGGGCCAATCTGATGGCAATCTCAAACTGTGGGCACTTTCTCCCAATTAGGAGCGCTTCCAATTTGACCTTGTTGATCCCTGCAAAAGTTATTCCTTGGCTATAAACCTTACATAGAACACGCCACTATGTCATCCCCTGTGGCCTTGTGGCTTTCCCCATATAGTATATTAATCACAATATTCTACAATAAACAATACCATATTCTATTCATTCTTGTCCTTTCTATTGGACTGTTGTCTTCCCCAATTCAAATACTGAACTCTCATTGGTTCAGTTGCAACAGTGGTAGCAGCAGTAGGTTGACAACCTACCTAAAAGAAAAATTCCCCCCAAGAAAGGACAGAGAACGGGCTGTATGGCTACTCCCCATCAAGAAACTTTCTTTCCAATCCCCAAGTGGGACATCCCTGAGGGGTATGTTATCTAACAAGACCAGCTGGTGCTCACAAGCGTATACAATTGACTCTGTCTTGGGCAGCGCAACACAAGTGTCACCCTGCCCCAATCAGACCTTTCTCAATTCACGCTAAACCTCCAGCTTGAGTCTTTTGCAGGTGGTGTTGAAGGAGCTTATATTGTTAGCTGGCTCCATTTTACCAAAACTCGCCTTTATATCTGTCAAGTACCTGAGCCCATGTGGATTGCCACTGCATCCAGGCACCTTACAGGACCTGCTGAAGTGTGGTTTACCAACTGGGCAAACCAAGAGATAGATGTCACTTGGGCATTGTTCAGGAACACTGTAAAGTCCTGCAACAGTGAAAACTTTTCACCTATCATGGTGGGAACTCCCTTTCTGGCCATTAAACAGACTGAGTCTGCCCCTGAATATCTTGCAGCTTTGCAACAAGCCCTTGCTGCCGCCCCAGAAGCTATTACTGACAGAAATGCCATGCTTTTTACTCTAATAGTCAATGGGCTCAAACCCCATATCTGCAAGTGGGTTCCCGTGTGGCGCTGTACCTCCATTGTCAACTGCTACAAGGCCATTGTAGAGGCCAATAACCAGGCTTCAATGGGCTTCTGTAGGTCCAATGATGTGCCACCCCAGTCTTGTCTTGCACCTGGAAGTGCCCACAGTCAGGTAGGCCGCTGCCAGTCCCGCCAACAATAGAATGTGATTAAGCGTCCCTGCAAGGGGGAACTCCAATTAGCACAAATTGAGGACCCGGGAAAAGCCTGGGGTTGTGGTTACAAGAGGTTCTACAACCCCACTTGACCCTCACTCTCAATCCCTCCTAGAAAAGAACCCCTGTAATTACAATGTACACAATGTTGAAACTCTTGATGTATTCCAGGTCCATAGCAACAACCCTGTTCTCCAAGCCAGCCATTTTTCAAATAAAGTAACCTTCTTGGCTTACCCCTTCTGTTTCTGTGAGAACACTATAAACTTTTGGTAGACACTGGGGCCAATCACACTATGGTTGGCCAGGCATTCACTGACTCCCAACAACTAGACCAAGTGCCCAGCTGATTCAAGGCAGTACAAGTAGCTGATAGTTGTAGAGTGGCAATTACCCATGAGATGGTACCCTTCTCTTTGAGGATGGGGAACATCCAGGTTAAGCTCTCTGGGCCAATCATGGCAGGACTCAGCCACAATGTCATTGCTGTCCTTGACTGGCTTTGCCACAACCATCCCTACATTGACTTGGATATGTCTGTAATCACCCTCAATAGAAATGGGCTGGGCTTTCATATATATCCTGTCAAAATGAGCAAGTTGCTTCATGATACTGTGTTTTTCAGAATAACAGAGACAGGTGCATATGATTTCAAGGGAGAGAAACTAGACTTTAATCAATGCTCAGTTGAAGTTATCTGCGCCAAACCAATTTTGGCCCCTCTCTTGACCACTTCACCCCCATCAGCACTTACTGCACTCCTCAAGAAGTATAAGGACATTTTCCGTGAGACACTGGACCAACTACCTCCTCCCCGGGAGATACTTTATGCTGTACAACTACAAGAGTCACTGCCCAAGGCACCCCCCCTTTATTGTCTGACACCCAAGGAAGACAAGACTCTCTGTCACCACCTTGTGGACACACTCAATAAGGGCTTCATCCACCCCTCCCTCTTGCCATATGGGGCTGTGGTCTCCTTTGTAGCCAAGAAGGACAGGTCCCTTCAATTAGTGACCAACTACCACACCCTAAAAAAAGTGACTGTCAATAACAAGTACCCCCTGCTGTTGATTGATAACCTGTTTAACACACTTGCAGGTGCAAAGGTCTTTAGTAAGATTGATCTCACCGCAGGGTACAACCAGGTCTGCATTGCACCAGGGAATGAGGCAAAATCTGCCTTCTGCACACCTACAGGTTGTTTGAGTGTTGTTTCATGAACTTTGGAATGACCAACGCTCCCTTCACCTTTGCCATGTTGATGAACAAAGAATTTTGAGGATTTGATTGGAAAATGTGTTGTTGTGTACCTTGACAACATTATTGTCTTCAGTCAAGATCAAACCACGTATCTCCAATACCTCTGTGCTGTTCTTGACACCCTTTATAAGAACCAGCTGAAGGCCAAGCCTTCCAAATGTGAATTCATCAGGTCAGAGCTCTTATTCCTTGGCAACACTATCTTTTACCAAGGGACAAAGCCAGACCCTGCCAAAATCAAGGCAATCACCAGTATGCCACCTCCCACTGATGTGGGCCAGGTGCGTACATTCTTGGGCATGGTTGCCTACGTGCGCAAGTTTACTCCCAACTGTGGGGAACTAATTGCACCTCTCACCAAGCTCCTCAGCATCAAACAGCGCTTCCATCAGACCCCTGCCAGAGATCAAGCCTTCAAGACATTGAAGCAGAGACTTACAACAGCACCTGTACTGCAGTTCCCCAATTGAACCCACCAGTACAAACTTGAGACTGATGCCTCTGATAGGGCCATAGGGGACGTGTTAGGGTAGAAACTGACAAGGGCGTCTTCCTCCCCATGGCATACAAATTCAGGAAGCTCATCAAAATCAGAACAACACTATCCTATACATGAAAAGAGCTAGCGGCAATTGTGCACTGCGTTGAGAAGTGGAACTGTTACCTGGAAGGGGCCACCTTTCCACCCCGTGTCTTGATGGATCACAAGTCCCTCCAATATTTCAACACACAGTCCCACTTGACACACTGTCAGGCAGGCTGGTTCAAGCGCCTATCTCCTTACCGGTTGTGTATAAAATATAAGCTGGAGAAGGAACTTGCCATAGATGACGCCCTCTTCAGATTATATTTAGCGTTCATCACAGGGGACAACAGCTTAGATCCAGACTTTTTATTGCTCTACCTGAGTCCTGAAACAACCCACTATGAAGGACACAATTCTGTGACTATTTCCAAGTTAAAGGACAACAAAAGCCAGTTCACCACTGATGCTGACAACGTCTGTTGCTGGGCAGAGACAGGTGAGAAAACACTTTATATTACCACTACTCAGCAAGGGGATACCATACTACACTACCACCACACCTTGGGTCACATCAGATGACGTAACCTATTCAAAATCATGAAGCGTGAGGTTTGGTGGCCTAGTATGCGCCAAGACATCTTGGACCTCCTCAAAACCTGTGTACTGTGTGAGAAGAATATGCCAAAACCTGCACCCCCAAGTCTGTACTGCCCATCAAAGCCATAGAACCCTTTGAACAGTGGGCCCTTGACATTGTTGGACCCCTCCCCAAAGATAGGCTAGGCAAGAAGTACATCATTATGGCCATTGATTATTTCACCTGTTGGCCAGTAGCGTGGGCAACCACTAATCACACCACCACCACCATCACCTACTTCATTGGCAAAGAAATTATGGCCCACTTTGGGTGACTCAAACATCTTATCACAGATGGAGGGCCCAAATTTGTAGGGCACATCATGAAGGTGTACTGCACCAAGAATGAACTCTAAAGAATAATCACAACTCCCTACCATCCTCAAGCCAATGGACAGGTAGAGCGTCTAAATGGTTCACTGGTCCAGCTAATTGCCAAGCTCTTGCAAGAGCACCCTAATACTTTGTGGACTGAATACCTGCCCACCGCTTTACTTATCTTACAAGCAAAGATCAACAGGGGCACTGGGTTCAGCCCCAGTGCCTTGGCCTTTGGAACGCCTAACAGCTTGATGGGGGTGGAACAAGGGAAATTATGATTCATGTTTCCCAGGAAGCCCCCCTTGTTGACTACCCCTTCTCTGAGCCAGTGGCGCGCCAAAGCCTGAGACATTAAACACAAGCAAATTGAGGGGAGGACAAAACATCTTGAGACCAGGTACGCTGTAAGTGACCCTGTCTATGCCCTCAACCCCAATTTGGCCAAATTAGGACCCAACCACCTGGGGCCCTTCAAGATAGCCACAGTCTATGACAACCACACCTATCAACTTGAAGATGCCCAAGGAAACACCAAGAAACTTCAGCATGACTGCTTGCGCCCTTGCTGTGCCATCCCCACACAAAAGTTGTTTGTGCTGTCAGGGAACCAGCCCTGACTGGCTGGCTCACTAGCATCTGGGAACTGGCGGGTCGCAAACTGGATGGGCAGGGCCCACCAAAGGATTGGTGCTAACTTAACAAGGTAGGACATCAACTTGCCCAACCACAACCACTGACTGGCGGCGGGGACAATAGTATCTATTACTCCTGTGAGAGTTATATATACAATTCTGAAAAGCTTGTTGGTATGGTCCAGCCGGAGTTTGGCAGTGGAGGCAGGCATTGGCTTGGGGGTGACAGGTGGCTCCATGTCTATTTGGTAGGCAGGGAGGAAGTTGTATTTATCTCTGAACAGGCCAGGTTTGGTAATGTACCAAGGACATTCTCGGTTGTATCTGGTTCTCTCAGTGATTCCAGCCCAGAGGTCCCAGGCTAGTATGTTGTCGGTGATATAGTCTCTGTACTAAGGCTTTAGGGGGTACTCTGTGAAGTGGACGGGACCAAAGGGAGCACCTGGCGGGCGGTACGTAGCTGGCGGGTTGGCAGGGGGGTTAGAGGATCTTTGAGTGAGCTGACAGATTACAAGGATAAAATATGGCAATAATTGGGGAAACCAATATCTCATAACCTTTATTTAAAAATGACAATGGGGTTTTGGTCTTGGCCTGACGGGTATTTATCCCACACTGCCAGGCTTCACTACCTGGTCGGGTTTTCTGGGCTTGGACGGGTTGGCATTGGGTGTCTCAGATGGCAGTGTGGTACTCGGCACTGGCGGTTTGCCACTGGCCGCTTTGGGGTGAGAAGACTTCAAATCCTTCTGTTTATTGATTCAAGTGTTGGGTGCCTCTTTGGGTTCAGTGCCTTCCCTGGGACTTTGGGAGAGTTTGGAATAATTCCCAGGGGGAGATTTGTCTATTTCAGCGGGCAAACCGCCGGTGTCAGGTGTTGGCACCTCAGGGGAATTCTTGGCATCTTGCACTGGCGGTTTGCTTGCAGAATCCTGCGGGACAGCTAAGGGTTTGGGTCCTGGCAGGCTGGTAGCAACTTCTTTAATTAGTAGCAGGTTGTCGTGTTCCCAGCTTATGAGTCTGGCGGTCCACAAAGTGTTTTGTCCAGGGTTTGACTCTGGTTCCGTATTTTGAGATTTAGGAGCATCCAAATTGTCATTCCTGACATGTGCAGACTTTCCCAGATCTTCTGCAGACTCCAATCCTGGTGTCTGACAATGAGCAGGGGGGAAGTGGGATGTTACAATCAAGTTTCCCTCCTTGCCTGCTAATGTATCTTACAATACATAGGGGGCAATTTATGAGCTGCCCCTTGACGTGTATAACAGCATGGACCAATCTGATGGCAATCTCAAACTGTGGGCACTTTCTCCTAATTAGGAGTGCTGCCAATTTGACCTTGTTGATCCCTGTGCAAGTTATTCCACAGTCCAAACCTTATGTCAAAGCTGCCACTGTGCCACCCCCTGTGGACCTGTGGCTTCCCTATATGGTATATTAATCACAATATTCTACAATAAACAATACCTTATTATACATATCCTTGTCCTTTTTATTGGACTGTTGTCTTCCCCAATTCAAATACTGAACTTTTGTTGGTTTAGTTGCAACATTAATGGCAACCAGGTGATCACAGTCTAGCTTTTAATTAAATTTATTGATTATTGTCTAATTTTGTATATAGTTCTTATTTGTTCAGAATAATATTTTCATATAAATAGCTATTCTAAATGACTCATTAATAATTTATGATACTGTTTTTATAAAATCATTGATTCTCTATTGATAGCTTGATGCCTTATGCTGTATTATATGGCCTATATTGGTATTTTACTAGTAAATTATATGTTTTTTGTAGTTTTCAGTATAGAAAAAATTTATATTGCTATTTCTGATTATTGAATTTTCCTATAATATGTGAATTTTTATGTAGTAGCTTTTTGTATGTTGGGGCTTTTTATTTTTATAAGTGGGAAAAATATTTTATAGTAAAGATAGCTAACTTCATAGTAAAATAAAATAAAAGTGTTTTTCATTAATTTTTTAATTGACATATATCATTTTTATGGACTTTTTGAAATTTATGTAGTCAAATTACCCTAAAAAGTATTTTAAAGCTTAATTTTTATTTAGTGAAATGTTTAGGAAGCAGGTTTCTGCTTATTAAAAAAGTGTTGACATTTAGTAGTCTGCATGAGTAAAAACTTAATTCTGACTTTCCAATGCTGTTGACATTAAAGGATTTTTAATTCTGATTGTTGACATATAGTAAGTTGACTTGTGGAATGAGGTAATTCTGATGGTTGCTGTCAAAGCCATAAAACAAATTGTGTTAATTTTGGTGTCTGTCCCTACTCTACATGTGATGTATCTGAGTGGAGTTTTCTATTATTTCACTTTGGAATAGATAAATTCAAAATGTCCAAGCCAACCATCCTTTACTTAAACTAACATTTATGTATATTTTCAATTAAATATTTTTAAAACTGATCAAGCTCTCTTTTCATTAGTCAATTCAATCCTCAGCAGAGTTTAAACATTCAATCATATAAAAGGATATTAACAATTGCTACTTCCTTTCTAATTTTAATCCACTCATTCTAGAGTTGAGTAATCTATTCAGCTAAACCTCTTTGATATGGCTGTATGAGGTTAGCTACTGCTGTAAAAATTAAGTAATAAATACAAATTTATTTTGATTCAAGTGGCCTAAATTCTCAGTTTGACATAGTTTAGACAATACTCCACTAAATTCAACCTTTGTACTTTCAACAATCATGTAAGGGATTGAATGTAAAGATGAGTCAAAATGAGCTTTTGGCTTGATCATCAACTTTTAAAATTAAACTTAGATAAAACTTAATTCAGTCAAATCACTTATGACTTGAGCCCACTCAAGGTGACATTACATCCAGACAGACAGACTCAATTATATATTAATGATTCAAATTCACTGGGTTTGCTAGTTGCATCTGCCCCAAACTTTGCAGGGTTGCATAAAGCGGTGTAAACTTTTGCAGATAAAGCCATGTAATTGCTGTCATAGGGGATACCAAACATCAGCTATATTTACATGACATTATCCCCTGTCTTGGCATTTCCAGGATCTGTTTATGCCAAGGATTTATCAGGTTCCAAATATCATATATTTCCATCTTGTGAGCAACTATAAAATGCTCCCAATATGGTACAATAAATTCAGCTCTTTACTTATTACTTCCCAATTTCCCATTTTTACCTTTACTACTCTTTGGTGAATATACTGTATAAGCTTTCAGAAGGCCTAGCCTGCTGGTTGGGTTGTTTTGGTAAATCTCACATATGCCGGCTCTTCTCTGCCTCCTTGATGAATATCCTATAATGTAGCCGCCCTGCTACAGTGCCATACTAAAACTCGCATTTTTAATTGATGATCAAAATTATGGAATAATAGCTGAGCCCTTATCATGCCAGGACGTTGAAGATTTTTATTGCACCGATTCAAAAAATGAGTCTTATCTTGGCATTTATATTAGGTGTGTGAAAAATGAGGACCTTGTTGTCAAGGCAACCCATTATGCGCTGCTTTCATAATTGATTGCTTTAATTGCCAGTGACTGCAGAAGAAGGGTACCCAAATTGCGTCATAAACCTCGGTTGGCACAATAACAAGCCAGGCTTAAAAACCAAGTGAAGCTTCAAGGTCTATCAGCCAATTGTCTTTAAGGTAGAAGAGGCAAGTGACAATGCCTGTCATCAATCAAGCGGCATCGATATTCTGACATCATTTGGAGAAGTAAGGCTTAAAAGGCGCTTGCTTGTACGAAACTTGATCAAGGCGAGTTCGAAGAATCAAATTGATAAATGATGCTGGGAAACTTGGGTAATTGTCAACCTCAAGGCAAGGATTTAGTTTATAAATTTATTCATTCTTAGTTAAGATTTGAGTTTTATCGTAAAAGAGTATAGCTTTTAGAAATATTTTATTGTAAGCTTCCATCCCCCAAATCCCGACGTGCAAAACCGTTCAGTTAGATAAATTGAAGCCTGAGCCGAAGTTACATATCTTTCAGACCTTTTTCTTTAGCATCACTATTGGAATGAGATAGTCTCTTTTAGAAATCTGATTTTAGAGCAGGTACTCATCAGAGCTTTAGTTGAGCTTGGGCAGAGAGTTTTTATTTGCTTCTTTGGTGTTTGATACTTTTATGTTTGATTATAAAAAGGACTTTATAGTTTATTCTAGGCGACCAGTTTCTATTAATTTGCTTCCTTAAACTTTATGAATGCCAATAAGATGTTTAAAATTTTCCTTCCAGGTTTATTTCCTAGCTCCAGTCAAATTATCTATAAGTGAATTTTCTAAAATATAAACAGAGCTAAATTCTGCTACAAAAAGTTAACATCTCTAAAATATTATAACCAAGTTTTTTAAGGATCTAACCTCTGCTGAATTCGGAATCGGCATCTTTTTATTAAGAATACTTTAAAAAAGCTTTCAATTGAAGCTATATATGGGCTATATTTATGAATTTCAATGCCTTAATACAAATACATTCTCATTCATCTCGGAAATGCCTTTCATTTGAAAATAAAGTAGGCTCTAGTTTTAAAATCTGTCTTGTAAATTTGTACCTTTTACTCTTTTTCGCAGCAAGTTTAGTAAACTGATTATTGGCATGCAGAAACTTTAACCCCAAAATTGTTTTCTAAACTTGATTCCTTTGTTAGAGATGAAAGAGAATACACTAAATCTAGACAAGGTTTATGATTTGGCGCAGTCTGACCATCCTATTTCCTCTCAAGTTAAATTTAGCCTAGAGATCATCGAGCGCGCGTTGAAAGAATATGGGTATTGAGCAAAGAGTAGGAGCATTCTAACGCGACATTTAGCATACAAGCGGTAGCTCTTAGCTTTAATGGAGGGAAAGACTGTACTGTTTTACTTCACCTCTTTTCTGCCGTTCAAAAAAGGATGTCGCTTCAAGAAAACGGCAATGCTGCCAGCGTGAAGGCACCATCCATCTACATAGAAACACCAAATCCATTCGATGAAATCGAAACATTTGTCAGCGCAAGCGCGAATTTGTATCAACTTGAACTTTTTAAAGCAGAGGGACCCATGAAGGTGGGACTGGCCCACTTTCTTTCAAAAAAACCTGAAATCAAAGCAGTTCTTATTGGGACTAGAAGAACAGATCCCCATGGTGGTAATAATATGGCTTGTGATTTGACTAAAAGAGTAGGTTCTTTGACGACGTTTATCCCCACTTCTGATGATTGGCCAGAAGCTATGCGTGTTCATCCAATATTGGACTGGGAGTATAAAACAGTCTGGGCTTTTCTCAGAGCGCTGGATGTACCTTATTGTTCTCTTTATGATCACGGGTAAGGAACTGTTTTAAGCCAGATTGCAAGTCAACCCTTTACTATACTGATCTCTTATACTGTTAATTAGATATACGTCACTTGGCGACAGGGATAATACATTGCCTAATCCTCTTTTGAAAAATGATAGGCTTGCTTGTGGATATGACCCTGCCTGGATGCTGGAAGATAATACCTCAGAAAGGAAAGGACGCATTCAGAAGACCTAACCATGCTCCAAATATGTTAATGAAGTTTCCTATCAAATCCTTTCTATATGAAGTTTTTGTCCCAGAAATCTAATTCTTGCTAAAATTTACCAATTTCACTCTAGATTAGTGCTGCAAAAGCTGACTTTCCATAGTAGTCTGGTACAATTTTAGAATATCAATGAAGTATGCTCAAAAACAGTGTGGGTATTTCATTTACTCAGATTTGTAGCTTGTTATAAGCCTTTTGGATGTTTTAAAAATAACTAAAGTTCCACCTGCCCGATGGCATAAAATTGCTAAATAGATACACTAAAGTTACATTTATATGCATTAACTGTATCGATTGGATATACCTCGGACTTTATGTTTACTTAATGCAACAATTCCGATTCAAGCCCATATAAACAACCGTTAAATAGCCCAGCTTCTGCCGAAGCCAACTGAGCTACATGGAGTGGCATAGTGAAGTAGTGTGAGAGTTTGTCACAATCGATCAAATGGGGAATATACACCCAAATAAGGATGACATCCCCAATGAGGAGGAGACAGTGCATATTCACTCAGAGATGATAACCTTTAAAGAGAGAATATGGCAAAGAGCAACATATCACAAGGCAGAGGTAGAAGGGAAAAACTTTGATTTGCCTCACTGTCAAGGAGTTGCAGCATAGATGGGTTCACACTCAATTTTGCAAACTTCAGGAACCATTTCAGCAGGGGGAGGAAGATTTCCAGAATTTTGGGGTGGCAAAAATGCCAAGTCTAATAACCGTGTATTACAGATCTTATGGGAAAGTATTGGAATAAATGAATCATGAGGAAACATATTTTATTGAATTGAAGATATCAGACTACTGGGGTAGTTTGTGTGTAGATAGTGGTACTAAAAGCCTTTGGATACATCTTGATGTGGTGGCCTCCTTGTGTTTGGTATTTGAAAAACTTACAGATACCACCAATGGTGGTTCTGTAGGCTGTTACCTGACCCCCTAGAAGGTTGGGGATTGATACCCAGACATTCAAAGCTGGGAGGATTGAGAGTGAGGCATCCACACCCTGCTCAGACTCAATTATCCTTGTCATCACCCACTTGTAATGGATTGTTAGATTTAAATATATTGTCACAAGTGACAAACTCCTATTGACCATGCTTACTGGAAAGCCTCAACTACAGGATTTGAACCCTGACACCCTGCAGGCTGCCAGCCCGCAGGACCAGCCGCCCACAGATTTTCGGGTTTGAACCAGAGCAGGATTTGACTTCAGAAAATCCTCTAAGGCTTGATGAGTCAAAATCACCCACATCGACGCTCCCCACACTGAAGGTTCCTGTTAACTCAACCAATCAGCAGGCGGGCCTAGCCATAGACCCCAAAATAACTTGGGCCACCACAGAAGGGGAAACAAAGAAGCTTCCTATAGAACGCGGGCCGCCCAGAGATGACCAATCCCATGGCCCGATAAGGAAACTTGAGTATTCTCAGTTCAAACCAGCCAATGAAATAACTCCCACAATGAATGCCACCAAAGACTGGAAAAACCTGGTAAAAAGTAACATCCAGGCCAAAGAAATTAGTAAAAAATTTCCAATGACAGATGGGCATACTTATACTCTGACTACCAGGAAGTTGCCCATCGCCATTCTTGCAATAAAGTGACATGAACCTTTGGTTCAACCAGGTTATTCCATATTTGATATTAGTTCTATTTCATTTACAGTCTACCTCCCGCGGTTCCGCACCTCACACCCAACAACCCCAAGAAACTGCGGATCAGCCGCCTGATCTTTATCGTCCACCAGGAGCTCCCTACGGCCCAGTACATTTCACCGAGTACCCCCCAACCTTGCGTATTCAGAGTTCACCCTAAAGGAAATCCTAATCTACAACCCTGAGGCAAGAATTAGAGAGACCGAGACTGTCTACAGGGAAGGTAACAAGATCACTATACCTCCCCTGTTATTCTGCAACAAGTACAACTACCTGCCCGCGTATTTGGTCCCAATGACTCCGCCTCTCACCCTGCGTCCCAACTGCCTGCAAGAATCTGTTGCTGCCAATGAATCCACTTCCACTCAGATATTTGGAGTGATGTACATCACTCTTACTGGCTTGATAGATTCTATGGTACCTGCCAGCAGACCTTGGGCTCTCCTGGGCAAATTGTTATCCTATATTGTAAAGTTATCTCCAATCTTGTGGTGGGCCCTCCCTGCCAGGCCTGTGGGCTGTCCGCCTGCGAGTTCCCAGGAACCCCCTGCAGGCTGTATCTCTGACATATATGATTGCCGCAAGTGGGCGGAGCTTCAGTGCCCATTTTTTGGGGTGGCGGGGCTTTGGCCTAGCCACACCTGGAAAAACTATGTGTGTGACAAAAATCTCAAAACATGCAGATGTACTTGAAAGTTTTTAGCCAATTGAAGAATAGATCAATGCCTGTGGCAGGTAGCTTTGTTTCACAATATCTAATTTCTAACCAATCAGCTTGATCCATTAGCACAAGCTGTTATTCCTTTGGCCTTGTTTGCTTCAAGGAAAGTTACAGCTGTCAGTTTTTGAGACTTTACATTCTTTCAGTCAAAAAAAGGGTGACAAGATAAGTGGGTTGCTAAGTTTTCTTAAAGCCATAGCTTTAAGTTGTAGAGCTACATCCTTTATTGGTTCTAAAAATGTGCATGATTGTGTTACAGCTTGAGTGTGATAAGCTCACTAAATAGAGAAGATGTGATGAACAATGCAATATATGGGCTATTTTTATAGATGAGTTCACTAAATCAGTTATGCACAGATCTACTAGGTGGATAAAGAAGCTGTCTGGTAATGCATCATAAAGCTATCAGATAACAAAACAAAAGCTATGGATATAAGATTTTTATTTAAGATAAAATATAGGGCCAGAGGGAATACAAATGATGGATAGAAGAGAGGAAGAATCTAGTTAAACCTTTTTCAGTGCTGATAGGGTTTAGATCCAGGATAATTTTTAACAGTGTCATGTATATACTTCTGGGAAGTATAATAAACGAGATAAAGGGGAAAATTAAGAGAAGAATGATACTTTATTGAATATGAATATAGGATAATATATAGTATCATGGGAAGCCACATACTGTCCATGTACATCATGGAGGTCATGGGGCTTATCTGAGTAATGTTCCTCTTAAGTCACAAGGCTTATTCAAGTTGTGTTCCACTTAGGATCTGGATCATGTGATCCCTGTAATATATGGTCAAATGATAGGAGTGCCACCAACTTTTTGATTAGTTGGTGAGTTGTTCAGTGACTCATTTGATGAACTAATTGGGGTGATAATTCCCCAAGAGGGAGTAAGTGAAGATGTTGCGACATCTCCCCCTGGGGTGCTAGAAGGCGGAGCCTTGGGAATTTTCTTTAGAGAGTTGGGGATGTGAGCTTGGTATTGATCCAGTTTGGCGTTGGGGACGGGAAGTCTGGAGTTTTGTTGGGCTTTTCTGGCCTTACATAGACGGAGTTGGTGTTGATGCATACGTTTCAGTTCAGTTCAAGCTCCAATCCCTTTGATGAGGTAGGTGTTGTTGGGGTTGACTTCCATAACAATGTCTGGCCAAGCAACCCTGGGTCTAACTTATGCTGGTTGTGGTTGACAACCCAGATTTTGTCTCCAGTTTGGAATATTTCCTGTTGTAGTGAGACTGCTTCTCTCTCAACTCTTTTGCGTTCCATGTCCTCTTGGTCCTTTCTAGCTTGTTGTATGTTGGGGTCACTGGCATCTGGCACTTTCTTAGGCAGAGGTAATTGTGGTCCCACAGTTGTACTAACAAGAGCAGGCTTTTGTCCATAGACGAGTTCATATGGGCTTTTGCCCGTGTTACAGTTGACCCGTGTTCTACAAACCATGAGTGCTGTTGGGAGCATGTAGACCTAGGCCTTTGGATTGTTAGCAGATAACTTACTGAGGGCTTCCAATAGTGAGCCATTTAGTTGTTCTACTTGAACATTTGCTTGTGGATGGTAAGGGCTGGCAGTGATGTGTCTTATTCCGTTTTTGGCAAGGTAGATATTGGTGTCAACAGCTTTGAGCTTGGTGTCTCCATCTGTGATCAGGAGGTCAGGTTTTCTAAATTTGCTTATGATTTCCTTTCCAATAAATTGTCTCAAATCATTGCCTTTATGTTCTTTTGTGGATTGTGCCACAGGCCATCTGGTTGCATAGTTAATAGCTGTTATGATGAACTTTTTGTCCTTGTTTTCATAAGGCATTGGTCCCACAATATCCAACAATCATACCTTGAAGGGTTGTGTGATGGATACGGGTACTACTGACTTGGGTGGTGCTTTGGTTTGGGTGTACTTCTCACAGACTTTGCATTGCTCCAGTACCTCTTTGATGTCATCCAGAATATTGGGCCACCAGTAGTGTGTTTTGAGGTACTAGTGTAAGTTCCTGCTACGGGTGTGTCCTAGGTCCCAGGTCTCTGTGATATCTGAGGATGGTATCAATCTTTTGAGTTGACGGAATGTAGGGTACAGTGTCACCACTTGGAAGTATTTGGTGTAGGGTACCATATATATTTTTGAAAAGCTGTTTTTTCTTAAGGACCTTTTCTTGTACGTCCATAGGTGTGCCCAGTGGGAAGTCTTCCTGGAGATTCCCCATGATGAGCATGGGCTAGTCAGGGTCCCCATTGGCACATAGGGGATGTTTACTATATAGTATGTAAAGTGCGTCGGCTGTAATCATTTCTTTGCCTGGGTTGTATTCAATTTGCATGGGGTATCTCTGTATGAGACTTGTCCACTTGTCTTGTCTTCTTGATAGATGTTGTTGTGTCTTGAATAACACTAGGGACTTGTGGTTGGTGAGTACTTTGAATGTTTGAGCCTCTTTCAGATAGCATCACCACTTTAGAAGGCAGTGTACAATGGCCACCAATTCTTTATTGTGAATGGGAAACCTTTGTTCACTTTCTGATAGATTTCTTGATTTGTACGCCACAGGGAGGAAATCTTTCTCTGCTGTTTGGATGCGGAGTACTCATCCTATGGCGTAGTCAGAGGCATCAGTTTCCAACTCGTATACCCCTTTGCGGTTTGGGTATTGGAGGATGGGGTGGTGACCATTTGTTCTTTTAGTTGGCGGAAATGCTGATCTTGTAGGGGTGTACACACAAACTTGGTTGTTTTGCCTGTAATGGCTTACAAGGGGCCCATCAGAGCACCCCAGTCAGGGATGAATATTCTAATGTAGGCTACCATGTCTAGGAAGGTGCAGAGTTTGCTTTTATTCCTGGGGGCTGGCATTTTGGTTATGGTGTGTATCTTCTCTGGATCTGGTTTTATCCCGTCCTTGCTGACAATGTGGTCAAGAAATGGGAGTTCATACAAGAAGAAGTCACACTTTGATGGCTTGGCAATGAGTTGGTTTTTCTTAAGGATGTGGAGGACCAAACAGACGTCTTCCCAGTGTTGTTTTAGTGTTTGACTGTAGATGATTATATTGTCCAGGTAGATGATTGTTTGCTTCCCAGTGTGTTCTTTGAAAACCTTGTTCATGAAGGTCATGAAGGTACTAGGGGCATTTGTCATGCCAAATTTGAGGACAACACATTCAAAGGATCCATACTTGGTTCTGAATGCAGTCTTTGGGATATCTTCAAGCTTTACTCAAGTTTGGTGGTAGCCTGCTGTCAAATCAATTTTTGTGAAGATTTGGGACCCCCCCCCCAGGGCGTCAAAAAGGTCGTCAATCAGGGGCAGGGGATACCTGTTCTTAATTATGACCTTGTTGAGCGCCCTGTAGTCTGTGACCAGGCAGAGTCCTCTGTCTTTCTTTGCCACAAAGAAAACAGCAGCACCAAAGGGTGACTTTGAGGGCCTAATGAGGCCTTTTTCAAGGACTTCATCAAGATAGGCTTTCAGGGCATCATCCTCCTGGGGCGTGAGGCAATAGATAGGCAGTGCCTTTGGTACACTTCCCTTGAGGTTGATATCATGTTGTATGCCACAGTTGGGTGGTAATCCTGGTAGTGTTCCTGGAAAACAGAAGGGAACTTATTGACAAGCTGATCTCAGATATAGTCCTGTTCACGTCTGTATTCTGTATTCTTAAAGTGGATAATTTCATATGTGCAGGTGTTCCAATTGATCTTTCTGGGGTCTGTTTCCTCTTCTGTTTCCATGATTTTCACAAATACATGGTCTTTTATAAGCATGCCAAGGTGAGTCAGGTATATGTGGTGGTGTACTTTGCCATGTTGTATATTGAGGGTAGCGCTGTCCTAGTCAATGTGAGGTTTGGTCTTTCTCATCCAATCAAGGCCAAGTATAACATAGTATTTGGGGATTGGTATGATGGGGTCACTAAGTGTAGTTTGCATGTCTCCAATTTGGGCGCGGAAAGGTTTCATTTCTTTAGTGACTGGTGTGCTTCTGTTATCTGCCATGATGACTTTCCTGACACTGCTTCAAACTGTTGGTAATTTCATAAGGTTGGCAAATTTCTTGTTAACAAGGGATTGATCTGCTCCAGTGTTGAATAATGCGGTGCCCTGATATCTGTAAAAACAGAAAGGATAAGTGAGGAGTTTATTTCCAGTTTGGGCGGCAAACAGTAGAGGGTTGCTGGAGGATACTTGGATCATGGCAATTGAGTCCACGTCCTGGTCCCTGTACGAGTCTTGTGATTTGGGGGAGGGTGGCTTGCCTAAGCACTCCCCTGAGCTTTTCCCTCCTGATTGGTATCTTTAGTGCTTGCCTGGTTGGCTTGGTCAGTACAATTCCTGTTTTGAGGTTGGGTGTGGTTGACTCAGTTATTTTTCTTGTTTATTTGAGGGTCCTTCTTTGCTGTGGGGTTCTCCTTGCGTTTGTTTGTTGTGTGTAAGTTATCAGACTTCTGCGCTGTGTGTTTTCCTTCCAAGAATACATCTTCAAGGTTCTTGCAGCGGTTCATGTTGAACTGGCGTCTGATATTCATGGGGAGGCCGTTGTAGAAGCCCAACTGAGGTCCTGGCTCATCAAAGTTGATGGTGCTGGGAGCTTGGTCATGTAAGCCTTTGTATGCTGCAATGTAGTCCTCAATTGCTCCTGTTATTTTGAAGGTTCAGAGTTCAGTCATGATTACCACATCAGAATCTTTCATGGCAAACTTTTCAAGGAAAGCGGCTTTGAACATGTCCCAGTTTTTGTTTTGACCGGGGTGTTGTTTGAGCCGCTCACTTACAAAACAAGAGGCAGCTCCTGTGACACAAAGAGAGACTTCACTGGCCCAGAGTCTGTGGGGTAGCCTACTTGGGTAAACTTGCTTTGCGTGCTGTTGATCCAGACATTGGCGTTTTCCTGGAGTAACCCTGCAAAGGTCCCAATTTCTGCTGTGCGTAGGCGTTGAAAGACAATGTTAGGAATTTCAGGCTGTTGTGGCTCTGTTGCAATTGGGGCTACGGATAACAATCTGCAGGCTTTGAGAGTAAGGTCTGAAGGCTTGGGGTAAATTATTGTAAACTAAGGCCTTTAAAACAAATATGTTTATATTTGTCAAGTATAAAGAGGTAGGCAGGGTTTGCAATAGTAACATAACTAAGGCTCCTAAGAGCTTATATGAAGTAAAATAAGGACTAAGACAATTTATTAACCCTAAGAAAATAAAATAGAGACCAGTCTTAATGACTGAAAATTTGGTTAAAAAGTCAATTTCTAAGTCTGGAAAATGGTCTGCACTAGCAGGGGGATTGAAGCTATCAACAATTAAATTGTGGGTGCCACTATAAAAGTTGCCTAAATGGTGAAGGATAAAGTCAAAAGAAACATGGACTAAGATGGAGCTAAGATTAAAAATTTGGAAAGGAAAAAACAAGCCACAAAAACTAACAAGTACCTTTTTGAGGTGCAAGTCAAACAATCCCAACTTATTGTTGAGACTGTTAAACCAAGCCTTTTTATTGAGCTTGGTAAAGTGAGGTGTAAATTGGAAGTAAAGGTTTAACCTATTAAGGTTAACTGATCATTGGTAAGAAGAAACCATGGTTTTTAGATCAACTGCTTGAACTAACTTTAAAAAGTTAAGCTAGCATAAAGGAGATTTTGGAAGGAGAAGAAACTGTTACAGTGGGTGCTTAGTTGGTTTTAGCAAGCAAGAGAAAAGCAGGAAGACAGGTAAATTAGATCCAAAGCTGCTGGCTTAAGCCAAGGTAAAAGCAAAAGGTAAGAAGTTTGGACTTATTTAAATTAACCTTAGTGTAAAGGTCTTGGGTTCAAAAAATTGTCCAAAGGAAAAAGGTAACTTTGAAAAGGAGAACTAACCATTAATATAGGAGAATTGATTGGTAGAAACCAGGGAATGAAAAGGGGAGTTGTTGGAGATAAATTTGTTGAGGGTCTGGATGTATAAGTATTCCAACTATTGCCATCACACCTAACATCCAGTCATTGCCTGATTTGGTGCCTTTTCAATATACCATTTGGCATACCAGAAATGGCAACAAACCAATATCAAATGACTGTCCAGGTATCCAGCAACTCAAACCCATCCAGCACATGATCAGCCCCTGGGTTTGGTCTAACCAATATCCCTGTTACAGCTAAATCTATATAAGCCTAAAGTATTATCCAATAAAATATACTTCTTCTCTTCCTAATTCTATACTTGAAGCTTCCCCAAAAGGCGCTCCTTATCACTGGTAGCACTACAGTTTTTGATCACGTCAATGAAAGAGAAAATGACTGAACAGAACCCACCCACCTTTGCCCACGTACTCAACCAGGCCACATCCCAGGATACCTGGAAAACATACTTCTGCGCCCATGACATCAATGAAGATATTACTAGTGGATGCACCATATTCAAAGGACTGGTCATGCCCAAAGCATGCGCCAAAATAATTCAATACAGTTGCTCTCTACAACCACAAACAAACGCACAACCACCTATCACAGGTGAAGTTAACAACACCAAATACATTGGTATTGACAAGTTCTTTGGTAAAAACAAAGAAAACATCATCAACTGGCTAGACCACACAGCCGCTAAACTCCGCGCCAGCCACATCCCTCATGAAAAATGGGTCCAGGAAGCCAGCAAGCGCCTATACAAGGCCGCAGCTAACTGGTTTGCCACCTGGGTTGGCTCACAAACCAACAAACAGCTTGACAACTGGGAAGAGTTCAAAGCCAATATAACCCACAATTTCCGTGTCACTGAATCTCTCCAAGACATTGCAATACAGCTCAGTGATCTTCCTCAAAAGACCACTATTGCAGCCTACACCAATGAATTCGATGAAATACATTGCAAAATCCAAAACCCAGCACAAGCTGACAACATCACACCAGAGCATCATTCATTAACAGAATGAAACCCTCTGTTGCTGCCCTCATCTGCCCAGAAGCAAATACCTCCATGCCTGCGCTCATTGCTGAAGCCAAGCACGCTGAAAAACGTGCCAACATGGAATATGCTGCATGAAACGGCAACCACTCCTCAAATGGCAATGGCAGAGAAAACGTCAATGGCAATAAACGCCAGAACACCAACCATACCAATGGCAACTCCAATTGTAATAATGGCAATTGTAGCCAAAGCGCAAACTGCTCCTGTCCCAAGAAAGAGGACACCACCAAAGTTAACAACGCTGAAGTAGCAACCTGCTATGAATCTGACCCCACATTCTCTGACCTCAAAGGTCTCAAAACAGAGGAACAGGGAAAAGAGGAGGTGGAACAGGCTTAAGTGCCCCTGTCTCCCCCCAACACGACAAGAATAAGTACCAAGGCACAAACTTTGCTGCTCACATCCCACATGACCCGCAATCCCCATTTTTATGAACGTAAAAATTAAAGATTGCTCACAACTTCTTGTCTATCCATGCACTTACAAATCACATAAACATAAAATTTTATTTGACTCTGGTGCACAACACACTATGATTAGCAAACCTTTTGTAACCAAGTACAAAATACCAGTTGTCAAATCCAACTTCAAATACGCCAAGATAGCAGACAAGTCAAAGGTTTTACTCAAAGGCAAAACAATTCCCTTCAGAATTGAACTCCAAGGCATACAAACGTCCATCAAAGAACTTGTCATGAACAACAGAAACTACGACATTGTAGCAGGCACAGACTGGTTCACCCGAGTGAATCCCAGCGTATGTTGGAAAACAAAAACCATGACAATAAAACGCAATGGAGTCAATTTCAACATTCTCAAAGAACCCAACAACCTAATTCTAAGAGATACAATATTTGTCCAAGTCATAAATCAAGATGACTCTGAACATTTAACCAAACATAGTACCCTCCACATAATGAGGTACACTAAGTTCAATAACATGCAAACAACCAAGATCCAACTCCCAGAACTCACGGCACTCCTAAATGAATACACTCATGTATTCAAAGAAGAACTCATTGAGCTACCCCCCAAACAGGAGGTCAAATATGGCATCAACTTTTGCAAAGCCATGCCTAAACCTGCACCCCCTACAGACTCTCTCCCATAGAGACCCAAACACTTAAAGCCCCCATTGAGGACAATCTAGCCAAAGGATTCATTTGTCCGTCTGAATCCCTGTGGGGGGCAGCAGTTTCCTTTGTAAAGAAGAAAGAAGGATCCCTTTGCTTAGTTACTGACTACAGAGCACTAAATACAAGTACAGTAAAGAATAAATACCCACTTTCCCTCATAGAAGACCTATTTGCAAGACTCTCTGGAGCAAAAAATTTCTCAAAAATTGACCTCACCTCAGGTTATAGCCAAGTTGAAGTAAAATAAAAGGACATATCAAAAACCGTGTTCCATACACAATTTGGATCCTTTGAATGTAGGGTAATGAACTTTGGGATGACCAACGCCCCTGCAACGTTAGTCACCATGATGAACCAAGCACTAAACGGTCTCTCAAATACATTATGCTACCTTGAAAACATCATCATATTTTCAAAAACAAAAGAGGAACACCTCACGCATGTCTGCAAGACACTCAATTGACTCGCAAAGCACAAACTATACGCTAAGCCTAGTAAGTGCAATTTATGGAAAAGGAACTCTTGTTCTTGGGCCACATTGTCTCTGATGGTGGCATCAAAGCAGACCCAGATAAAATAAAGCCATAAATAACATGCAACGCCCCACCTCCATGAAACAAGTAAGATGCTTTCTTGGTATGGTAGCTTACCTAAGGAAATACATCAAAGACTGCAGAAAACTAACCACACCAATCAATGACTTAACCAAGAGTAATGCCAAAAAGAAATTCATCTGGACTCCAGAATGTGACAAGAATTTCCAACTATTAAAACAAGCTTTGATCAAAGCACCAATCTTGCAATACCCTAATAACAACAGGTGCTACAAGCTTGAGTCAGACGCTAGTGACACCGCCATTGGCGCAGTCCTATGCATCCGCCAGCCAGGGCAGCAAGATTTCCTGCCAGTATGTTACAAAAGCAGAAAACTAACAAACACTGAGAAAAGGTACCCAATACACAATAAAGAATTGCTAGCAATATATCACACATGCAAGAAATGGAGATGTTATCTCAAAGGACACTTAAAAGTCCGAGTGTTAACTGACCACAAACCTTAATCTATTTCAAAACTCAGAACGCACTCACACAACACCAAGCCAAATGGATTTCCTTGCTGGAACAGCTTAACCTGGATATCCAATACAAAAAGGGGCAGAGCTGGTCACAGCCAATGCTCTCTCCAGGCTATGTCAGCCAAGAGAGGATCACCCTGACCACCTGGACCCTGACTGGCTCAACCTATACTACACTGAGTACAAGATAAAAGGAAAGGACCCCTCCACACATCAACTAACCCATGATACGCTAGTAAGGAATGAAAAACATTTCCATATATCAAATGGCATGGTATACCAAATCATCAAGGATAAACACATTCCATACATCCCACTTGCACAAAGAGTTGACACTATACTAAGACACCATTGTCTGCTAGGACACACAAAGGCTAACAACCTATATCTCACATTAAAAGAGATAGTATGGTGGCCCAACCTGAAGCAAGACATAATTGATGTTCTAAAAAAGTGTACATTATGTGAAAAATACGCTAGCACCAAGGTGCCACAGCCAACAGTCAACCCAGTACCTGACCCCAAACCATTTAAGGTTTGGGGACTGGACGTAGTGGGACCCTTCCCAGAAACCAAAACAAATCAATATTTCCTAATTGTAGCCATCAACTTTGCCACACGTTGGCCCATCTGCTGGGCAACAAAAGATCACAAGGCAGAAACAATAAATTGATTCATCAATAAAGCAATCATAGCAGACTACGGCACTCCAGACTACATCATAACATATGGAGCAAAAGAGCTAACAGGCCACGTGGTAAATGATAATCTAAAAACAAAGAACATCAAACACTCCACAACCTTGCCCTACAGGCCACAGAACAACGGCAGAGTAGAACGCCTGGACAGCAGCCTTATCAGAACCCTGGAGAAAATAATGGATGGCAAAGCCAAAGACACATGGTCACTCTATGTGAAGCATGCATTACTAGTATCCCAGGTTTGTACCAATCAAGGGATAGGCTACTCACCGTTTGAACTAACATACAGGTACAAGCCAGAAATAGTCACCTGCAACAATCAACTGTATGTGAATATCTCCCCGGGGAAACCTCCCACAGTAGAACAGAAACCAGCTCTACAACACATACACCTCAAAGCCAAACTGGCAGAAACAAAGAGACTCAAAACCCAAAAGGTAACCTCAACAGAGGACCTACTCCCCATCAACTCCCCCATCTGGGTCCAAGCTGGGAACAGAAAGAAGCTAGACTCAGTACACAGAGGACCAGGAAGAATCATCAGATACCAACCAGACAGGAACGCCTACCTGGTTAAGTTCCAGGGTGCCAAAGAGCCCATCACCAAAAAGTATCACAGATCTTGCCTCCGCCCTAGCAAAGAAGATTACTTGACCCAGTTGGTGCCCACTAGTAAACAACTCCAGGAACATCAGGCGGCAGCTGTCAAGACAAAGCCTCCTCCTGATGTACCTGAGTAACCCCTAAAGGGAGGGGTGTGTCAAGGGTCTGGATGTACAAGTATTCCGGCTATTGTCATCACACTTAACATCCAGTCATCACCCTATTTGGTGCCTTTCCAATATACCATTTGACATATTGGAAATGGCAACAAACCAATATCACATGGCTGTCCAGGTATCCAGCAACTCAAACCCATCCAGCACATGACCAGCCCCTGGGTTTGGTCCAACTAATATCCCCACCACAGCTAAATCTATATAAGCTTAAAGTATTATCCAATAAAATATACTTTTTTTCTTCATACTTTTATATTCAAAGCTTCCCCAAAAGGCGCTCCTTATCAAATTGTTGGTTTTTTTAAAACCAAGGATAATTAAAAATTGAATATTTTGTGTGAGGAAATGCTAGCAGCAAATAACAAAGAAAAGGGGAATCCTGACATTGAGAGTGTTGTATTGTTTGATGGGTACAAGTACGTTGTTGTAGATGATGAGGCTGCAGGGACGTCTTTCCCCTTTCTGTAGTCTCTCTAGCTGTTAGGGAGTATCATTGCTTGGGTCTTTTTCTTAGGAGGAATTTTTTCTTTAAGTTGGGTAGGTATGGATAACCTACCTGTGCTACCACTGTCATATATATACTTCTGGGAAGTATAATAAACAAGATAAAGGAGAAAATTAAAAGAAAAATGGTACTTTATTGGATATGAATATATGATAATATATAGTATCATGGGAAGCCATATAATGTTCATGTACGTCATGGAGGTCATGGGGCTTATCTGAGTAATGTTCCTCTTAAGTCACAAGGCTTATTCAAGTTGTGTTCCGCTTAGGATCTGGATTGTGTGATCCCCATAATAGATGGTCAAACAATAGGAGTGCCACCAACTTATTGATTAGTAGGTGAGTTGTTTGGTGACCCATTTGATGAACTACTTGGGGTGTTAATTTCCTGAGAGGGAGTAATCAAAGATGTTGTGACAACAGCTTGCCATAACTCTAGTGAAAGCAAACCAAATTTGATGTAGAAGTATTTTATCATGAGCTACTGCCAAGAGCTTTTAGCTAGATTTTAAAAAACCTAGCTAGTCCTACAACCGGACATGCGCTAAATTTAGCAGCCCAAGATAAAGACTCATGATGAATTTTTACAACACCAGCCTGAGCAAAATATATTAAATAGGATATAAATAAATAGAGCTCTAGCTGAATTGTATTTTCAATTGATTTAATTGCTATTTCAATAAATATGTTTTTGTTTTTACAAAGAAAATTAGTTCCATAACCAACCTTCAAAAAAGGTCTGGAGAAAAAGTATCATTTTATGATTTTTGAAAAGATAAAGGAAAATAAAAAGTAGATCTTACTATGGGCTTAAGAGAGTCCCATATTTAATTTAAATTGTTGAAGACAACAGGCCATTTGGTGGGGTGCAGGAGTGATAAATAATAAAGAGGTGATTTCATTTAATACAATAGGCCTGAATTCTATCTAAACTTATTGTTGTTTGATCCCAACAAGGCATTACAATGAAGGACAATGGGATGAAAATAGCAGGATATTAACAGTCAACACTGGTGCAACAGGTAATAGAATCCAAATCCACAAGGCGTCAAAGACAAGTTAAAGTCTAGGTTTAAAATATCACTTAGTAAAATTTCCAAAGATAACCCCTGGGCTCAACAAAATCACTAGGGCTAACCAAAGAGCAGTCAAAGTATAGCTTGAAAGAGCAACAAGCTTTCTTCAGAATATTATTCTAGACATTGGGAAACTGGGGTGGACTCAATCTTAATTTCATCAGAAAAACTCCCAGCATTGGCTTTCATGGGATATAAATGATAGGTTAAGGTAACCCCTAGAAAGTAAATTTTCAATGGCCAATAATAACCCAATTAACAATAAGATTTAAGGCACATATAATAGCAGGCCAAACAGTGGATGCATTTAAAAATAAAACATCACACTGTAACAGTGCTTATTGATAAGTCAAAATAAATTTGGAGGGAGAAATCAACTCTTATGAGTTGATTAAAACCATAAGCTCTGCACATACTCTGGAAATTGGTTCAGCTTCTTCACCCCTTCAAAAAAATCCCCTTATAACTATGCAGTTGCATAATTGATCTCTTTCAGATGTACTGGGCTCATATTGAAAGAGCCCCTGTGGTGGTAATACTCTGAGATATCTTTTGATCCATAATAGAATAGCCCGCAACATGAACACTTTGACCAGTTGATCTGATTGAACCAGACTTTGCAGTTTAGGTTTCAACCCCAGCAGTAGCTGCTGTAACCCAGTTCCCGCTACAGCCTGGCTCAAACCCTCCAGCCCTGTTAACATTTTTATCAGGGTTCTCAAATTCCCTTATTATTGTCTGGGACAATTTATTCTGGGTATTATGAAAGCAACTGTAACAAAATAGGCTCCAAGGTTAGGGATAGCAGCTTTAGCTATCAGGAATATTCCTGACAACACTGTGGCTCAAAATAATATTTTGTGTACAATTAATTGTAAAAAGCAGAATAAAAAATGGCAGCAGTTCCCCCTTATTGGGGAAACTGCTGCGGGAAACCAGGGCGAGAAAAAACAAATTAAAAATACATTTTTTGATTTGGACAGTTTTTATACCCCGGCCGCGCGGCCGACCGCACGCCAAGCCTGGCGGCTCACCTGCCCACTCCTGCCAGCCAGCCAGTCCCCCAAATGGGGAAATTGCCAAAAGGGGAAACCCAAAAAGGCAATTTCCCCAAACCCAAATGGAGGGGGAACTGCTGCCAAAATTTGGAATCTTCCAAATTTGGAGGGGGTTGACAAGCAGCCCAGCATTACAATTAATGCATCAACTGCAAATGTTGAATTGAAATGCATAAATGAGCCTGAAGATGCTCTGATTCCATGCAATGCCAAGGATAACAATTCATTGCCTGCCAAGCCACTCCCATCCCAATCCCAAATGGGAATCCCAGACAACACCAAGAGTTTGGGGTCCCCTATCCAATGATTTGTACTATTCATGCCCCACTAAGGATGATAGTATATAATAAATCTCAATCACTTGATGGTAGTTTGTGCTATCATTGAGTGAAACTACCCCTCAATAGTATCACATAAATCAAAACCAGAACTTTTACTCTACAGAAAGTTAAGACACTAAGCTTTGTCTGCCCTTTCCCAAGACCAGAAGATGAACCACTTGATCTTCTCAGCTGTCCTCATAGCTTGCCTTGGGATTGGGGGCCACCAACACACCCACCAGCATGAGTCATACAATGAACCACCCCACAAGTACTTCTACAAGGAGCCTGCACAGCTAAACTCCTCCGAGACGTACTCCTGGCCTACACTGGTGTTGCCCCGCTCCACCCAGCACGTAGCAATATACACCTTTGTATTCTATGTGCTTACGTACTTTGCCGGTAATTTTGGAAGATTTAACGTACACACCAAGGTCTTTATATGGATGATGACGGTCTATCCCATTGTAACGGCGCTCACAGGGTTCCAAGTTGCCAACTTGGTACCCTGCTTTGCTAAAATACTCTCTCATTTTCTGGGGCTTTACATTAGCAAGTTGATAATGATTCAAATAATCATCATAGCTCTGCTGTAAGCATAGGGTTGAGCCTCAGCACTAGTGAGAGGGGCAGGAGGAGAAAGGGGTACACCAGCCATACTAGGATCAGTTCTGGGCAGGTACTGCATAGATTAAGATTCTAGGTAACCTCTAGACTTTCTGTAAGGTAGCTGCCCCAGTTATGTACAGAGCGTAAATTAAGTTATTTGTGTAGAAGTTACATATCCCTGCACCTTACTCAAACAGTGCCTTCAAATGAATCAAGAGGATGGAAGTGGAGTCTACACCATCCTGATCCTACTGGGTTGCAGTTGAAGCCAGGTTTCAGCTCTGAGGATAGTCTTGGCCCAAGTCTTAGAGACAGGATTGGTGGGTGGAGCAATGGTCTTGGGAGAAAGGGGTCTAGAGCTATCCGGTGGCCCACCACCAGAGTTTACCCCATCAGAATACAACCCCTCCAAGCTGACCATCCTTGAAATGTTTGATATCTTTATCATAAAGGGATTATTTCTGTGGCTCAAATATTTTTTTTCAGTGTCAAAAGTTACACCCAATCTATGCTTTAGAGCTTTAAGTTAAGCTTTAAAAACAAAGCCAAAATAGATTTGGGGGTTGTTAACCTGGTGAATGTTACATTCTGATAGTTTAGTTATGATTTTTGCCATTAGGTGGGCTAGGGTGGTCCTGAGCCTGGTTACTTGAGAGCCTAGAGTCTAGTTGGGTATTGAGATAGCCATTGGTGAACCAAGGATCATCCCTGTTAATTGGTTGGTTAATTTATCTGAGACTGTATGATGGCTAGGTTGGGGTGAACAGTTAATTTCTTCTCCAGTTCGTCAATTGATTTCTCCTGATATTGGGCTAGCTTATAGCAGGTGAGCGCTGTAACCAATTTAGTTGAATTTTTAATAATTGGTTGTGTTTCAGAATATCATGATGTGCTCTGAAATAATTTTGTGATCTCATTAAAATTATTAGAGGGGCTTGCAATAGTTACAGTAGTTAAGATGATGACATGTATATGGGTAGGAGAAGTATTAGTAACAGCAATAAAAGCAACTGTAAGGTCTATCTGTAGCAGATCTGCTTGATAAGGTCTGCTGAATGACCCAATCAATGGCTAGCATCACTTAGGTTGATACCTGAAATTGAAGTGCTGCAGGCCCAATTATCAGTTTGAAATCAACAGTCCCAGTGCTATTGAGGGCTCTTCTAGATAAGTCTCATGACTGGCCCTGATAGGAAGTTCAGCTGTTGGGTGGTTTAAACTGCCATTAGCCATCCTGCTGGGTTATGGCAGGCTTGATTCCCATCATGGCTCATTTCTGGGCTGGAAGCCTCTTTTTGTGGGCAACTGTAGAGAAGGTGCTATTCCTAAAAGCTATGAACTATCTTGAGAGCCGAGTTGAGTGTGTGATTAAAATTGAGTTGTTTAAATGTATGAGAAAATATAGACGTGCATGAAGTTTGGGCAAAAAGATTGGTGTCAGGCTTCTGGATGGCACATATCAAACTATTGGTAACTATAGGTTGACTTCAAAGATTAGATTTAGCTGTTCAACTTGTTTCACTTGACTGGCTTTGGTTGGCTATTTATTGATGAACTCTGACTTGGACCAGCCCTTTTTTTACTGGGTGAAAGCTGCCTGTCCAAGATTTCTGAATCCTGTTCATGATATTATCTTTCTGCTAGTTGAAAGTCAATAATCATGTTTAAATGTAAGCACTTTGATTTGGATCTTCTGGTTGGAATCAGGTTTATGACCCCTGGATCCTTTGTACTTCTGTATTCTCCTTGGTTGGTCCTATCCCTGAACAGTTAAGCTGGGATGATTGCTAAGGTATATATGTTGTAGCTTATTCCTGGAGGATGGCTGTATGCTCCACTGATATGGTGAGGTTTATCTTTGTTGGGTTCTGGGAAAGGATTCCATGAGATGGTAAGTTTGACATAAAATAGTTGCTTTTGTTTAAAATAATTTATTGGATGTATAGCAGGTTGCTTATTCAAAAGTAGATGGCTTCAGCGGTTGCGCTTGACTTGGGGGAGGACCATTTGGAAGGTGAAGTCGGTGGAGACGGGGGCGCGCTTGGCTTGGCGGGATTGGAAGCTGAACCGCTGCGGTGGGATGGGGTTGGTATCCAGTGCTTCGGTGGGTTCAAGGAGAGGTTTGATGTCTTTGGGTTCAAGGAGGGGCTTGATATGTTTGGATTCAACGAGGGGGTTGATGTCAGTTGGTTCAATGAACAGTGGGGTGGAGTCGGGGATGTCGTTCTCGTCATCGGATTCGTCTGAGAGGACAATGTCGTCTTTGAGAGAAGTGGTTGGAGGAGGGGTTGGGTTGGCGGGGTCAATAAACCAGCCCATGATGCGGATGCGGTTGAGTTCAGTGGCGGGGCTGAGCTCAAACTTGATGTGGGATATTTTGAGGGTTGGGCTGAAGTTGTCGAATCTGTTGTTGCGGCTGGGGAGGACAAGGCCAGACGAGATGCGCGTCCACTTTGTTGTGGGGATGTCTTGGTTGGAGTAGCAGCAGAAGATCTTTGCCGCGTGGGCCGTTGCGCTGGTGTGGTGAGTATCAATAACCATCTTCTTGATGTAAGCTGGCTTGGCCAAGGCAATCACCAGATGGTCAGGGCCTTCGGGGGTTGCAGGGATCCATCCTGGAGACCAAGCGAGCTCTGGCCCCTGCAAGAGAAGTCGCTCGGGGTGACCAACCAAGTTATCGCTGCTGAATACAACACGCCCCCCATTGGCCAAGGCTGCCACATTAATAAGCTCCTGGGTTTCGATTTGATTGATGACTCGTCCATATACCTTGAACGTTGAGATGCCACCAATCACATTCATCCTAAGCTTGTTGTATACCACCAGCTGACCTCGCGTGTAGGCAAAGAAGTTGTTGGACATTGGGCGGATCTCTTGAGTATCCAGGATCTTCTTCCACACTTCGTTTCCTAACTCGTTCTCAAGGCATGCCTCGATCTGCACTCTGGTTGCCGAGTTGTCCCGGAACCGCGCCGTGTTGATGTTGAAGCCATGGATCTTGGCATTGTGCCCCATGCGGATCACCACCCAATCACGCCCAGTCCCGACCCAACCATCGCCCTCTTCGTAGCCTACGCAGTCAATTATGTTCTCCACCAACTCAGGCCCATCCAAAACTTCACTCAACATTATGTCCGATACCAACGACACATGATTGGTTGTCAAAGCCCTCACCTCGTCGTGGCCATCAACCATGTGGTACTGCGCTGGACCATCACTCTCGCCAAAGATACCCTTGATGAACCGTTTGATATGAAGCATGTCCAGTCAGTTGCTTGAAATCGGCTATCTATACCTCGACTGGAATTCAGGATACACTTCCGATTCCATTATCCAAACAGGAATAGTCGAGTCCAGATCCATCCAAGCTTCCTGATTCTCCAAATAAAATGTATGCAACAAGAAAATATTTATTAAGCAACTGCAAAAGGCAAACAAGCAGGGAATCACAAGCGGCGGCAGCGGTCGAACCGGCGGCAGAAATCGTAGCGGCAGCAGCGGCAGTTCCGGCAATCGTTGCGGCGGCACTCTCGCTCGTCATCATAGCCATCTCTGATCCCACTAGACACAATACTCATGGGTTCAAGTGGGTTTGCTCCTGGAGTGGGCTCCATATGAGCAGTGCCAAAAAGAGTAAACAAAGCTAACAAAGAAAAGTACATCATGTTGAACTACCCCAACTCTAAATTATTTATATACACTACTGCATCAAATAAGCTTAATCAATCTTAAATCACAAGTATAGTGGATACACCCCTTTTATGACGTCATTAAAATACACATAGCAAATTATATAAAGACAAATTCCTATTCAACTCATCTCAGCTTTATCATTCAAGCCCAATTACATTTAAGCGATATATTACACATCCGAGTCTAAACCATCTCAATCACTCCCAAGTCTTATGCTGGGAGTCCCAGACTTCCATGGTCTCATAACTCAAGCCAAGGATATTTACATGCGCTTAGAATAGTCCCCTTTAAATACTTACTATTAATCCTCAACCCCTCCAGACTAGGGCTACAGAACCAGATCAACCCCCCATAATTCATCAAACTTTGATTTCCCACCATCACCAGTCTCCATGATTACTATGTATATCTACTTACTTCTCTATGAAGCCAGTCAGAAATACAATCATTATATATATAACAAAAAATTATATACCACCATAACAAACCAACTCCTTTAGATCTCAACAAAGTCAACTTGAGCCACCTTCATCCCAGTATCTATCTGAGAAATTCCTAACATAACTTATAGCCGATATTTAGATAGACTCTCTAGAGTTAATCCTGGTACATTATTACATTGTATGATGGGATTGCCACTCTAACTACAACGCCGTTTTTCTCCTAATAACATAAACCTAGCTTATGCCATACCTGCCACCATAACTTGCAGCATACAAAGAAATCATAGAGCTGCCTCCTCTGGGTCCTTACATAACCCTCTCCAGAACCCCCTGATTGATACTAGGCTTATTTATGGCCCAACAAAGAATGTGCACAGCTATTTTAATCTACAAAATCAGGATAAATCTTCAAAATCAGTATATCACTTATTCTTTCTCTACAGACTTCTACCAGATCCAACTATCACTATAATATGCCTACAGCCTCAAACAACTGACATACCTTCCTCATGTTGCTTCTATCAACCCCTCTGGCTTTTATCCTGCCTATCTTCTCTATTACCAAAACAGCAGTGATGACCCCCAGCAAAGTTTCACAGAAGAGACTTTGTACCACTAAAACTGACTTCCCCACTACTTGAAGCCAAATGTGGAAGTTGAATCAAGTTTCCAAACAAGTTAACAAGAGCTGGTGATAATCTCTAGTTAGTGGACAGCTCAATTTGGTGCTTGAAACATTAAAAGGATCAAACCAACCCTGTCCAATCCAGTTGATTGATTGTCCCAACCTTGTTCCTCTTAAAATGATTCACTCAAACTATATAAGCTATATATCTCAATAAAGATAATAATCTAGTTTCCAACTATTTCCCCATCTAGATTGCTAATGCAGCCCAGCTACAGCAAAATCTAGCTCTTGCTCACACTTTCCTATAAAAAAGAATCTTTCAGATTTACTTGGCCCAGCCCCAGAACATTATCCCAATGCTTTTAACATGTTCATTAAGGTTTGCCTTTTAAAACAAAGACAAACATCAGGGAAATAAGCCTCAAACTCAGCCAATGATGTTGAAATCCATCCCCTTCAGATGCTTCATCTTTTTCACAGGGTGACCACAAGTCAGATAGGGAAGAACTGGTTTGCTGCTTGATACGTTGGCAACTTGCGCTTCAAGAGGCTAAAACTTTCTCCATTTTCTTTCATGTCTATCCACCCTTGAGCTTTAAAGCTTTACACACTGGATTACTAAGTAGCTATCCCCCCTCATCTCCTTTAAGGTTTCTCTAAAATCTTACCCTCATAGAAAAATTGAGAGGGGAGTTTTACCAAGACTTTCAGCATTCTGCTCTATTAGGAAAACGCTTGAGAGAGAAGTTTCTGCTCGTCTTCAACATTTCCCTGAGCTCCTTTATTTATAATAATAGCTAGAAGGTTGCTTATCTATTGAGTATACATTAACACTAGTGGTGTCTCCCCAAATAGACCTTCCAGAGGCAAGCGCACATTGCGCCATTCCCCCTTTTATTCACCCAAGTGGTTATCCTAGGCTTTTTAAGAAAATTAACCAGCTTTACTTCCTAAGCACCCCAAATCATTCATTTCAGCAGCTGAATCTCTAAACAGCTGCCCAAGTGATATTTTTAGGTATCACATGCTTGCATAGTAGCAGTAAGTGTACTCCTTAAAGCTACCAATAATATATGGTCATAGAGACTCCAATCATTGCGGTTGTGAACCCAACTGTATTCAAGCCTCAGTTGGTCTTGGGATTTCAATCCTTATTGCATACCCATCCCAGGGCACAACCCAGCTGCATTATCACCCCTGCTGATCTAAGTATACCTATACCTGTTGGTATAACCATCCTGGGGCACTAATTCTATCCTTCCAAAGCACTGATAAGGGCCCAACTTACTAACCCTCTGATGCATAACACTGTTACCAACCACCAAGGCAAGGTAGACCAATAAAACAGCCAATGGTTACCTTTATCAGGCGACCAATCTTTATTTGGTTGAACCCCACCCTTTCCTGAAAAACGCCTTGTATGTGGATCATTGCAGAAGACTTTGCCTTGGGGAGGATAAGGGCAGCAATAAGGGTTCCATGTGGTTGATGAAGGGTGGGCGTAATTTTGAGCCTTGTGTTGGATTTGTTTGGACTTGCTGGCCCATGACTGATGGCTGTCTTTTGAAGGGGGTTGGGGATCTGGACTGCAGCATCCTGCACCGGTCCTGCAGCCCAGGAGCTGTCAGATATGCCGGTGTGGGAACTTCCTGGCTGCTGGGCTTGATTCTGTGGGCTCCCCCAATTTGGACCCTGATCAGCAACCCCTCTTAAGGGGTGCATTATGGTTTCCTGGACCCAAGCTTCATGGGGATGCGGCTGGAGCAGAGCTTAGCTGCTGTGCGGTTGAGCCAGTTTAGAACCTTTCTCTCTTGACAAAGAATTTATCTATGCCAATGCACCTGGCAGAAGCAAGTTTATCTGGGGGAGGTGCTGCTGTAGGGCTCAGGGTGCAACAGTGTTGGATGGTTTTATCAAAGCTTTGGGCATGGCATATCCTATAGACATGGTGTGCCCTGCAGGAATATCCTTGTCAATGCTTTAAGGGGGTAAGGTATCTTTTCAGGTGTCTGTTGCAACTGAACCAATGAGAATTCAGTATTTGAGTTGGGGAAGACAACAGTCCAATATAAAAGACAGGAATAATAAGAATAAGGTGTTGTTTATTGTAGAATACTGCAATTAATATACAATATGGGAAAGCCACTGGGCCACAAGGGGGTGGCATGGTGGCGTGCTCCATGCAAAGATTGGGGCCAAGGAATAACTTGTGCAGGGATCAGCAGGTCAAATTGGTAGTGCTCCTAATTAGGAGAAAGTGCCCACAGTTTGACATTGCCATCAGATTGGTTCATGCCGTTAGATATGTCAAGGGGCAACTCATCAAGGGCCCCCTGTGTATTGTAAGATACATTGGCAGGCAAGTCTGGGAACTTGGTTGCAACACCCCCCTTTCCCCCTGCTTGCTGTCAGACACCAGGATCAGAGTTTGCGGGAGATCTGGGAAGGTCCTCACAAACAACCTTTGTGTGGGGATGGTGCGGAAGGGGGGCAAGCAATTGTGGTGAAGCTTCTTAATGTTTCCTTGGGCATCTTCAAGTTGATAGGTGTGGTTGTCATAGAGCACAGCGATCTTGAAAGGCCCCAAGTGGTTGGGTTCTAACTTGGCCAAATCAGGGTTGAGGGTGTAGACGGGGTCACCTATGGTGTACCTGGCCTCAAGGTGTCTTGTCCCCCCCCTCAATTCATTTGTGTTCCATGTCTTGGGCCTTGACGCGCCACTGGCTCAGGGAAGGGGTAGGCAGCAAGGGGGGTTTCACAGGAACTGTGGATTGTAATCTCCCTTGTTCCACTCCTGCTAAACCATCTGGCGTCCCAAAGGCTAAGGTGCTGGGGCTGAACCCGGTGCCCTTGTTGATTCTTGCTTGTAAGATGAGAAGTGCGGTGGGAAGATGTTCATTCCACACAGTATTAGGATGTTCCTCTGAGATTTTGGCAATAAGCTGGACCAGGGAGCCATTTAACCTCTCCACACACCCATTGGCTTGCAGATGATATGGATCTGTGACTATTTGTTGTAGGGCATTCTTGGCGCAGTATGCCTTCATGGCCTGTCCAACAAGCTTGGGTCCCCCATCCGTAATGAGGTGTTTGGGTTGTCCAAAGCGGGCCACAATTTCCTTGCCAATGAAGCAAGTGATGGTGGTGGCGGTGTAGTTGGTTGTGGCCCAGGCCACTGGCCAGCGCGTGAAATAGTTGATAGCGGTGATAATATACTTCTTACCTAGTCTGTCTTTGGGAAGCAGTCCCACAATGTCAAGGGCCCACTGTTTGAAGGGTTCCATAGCCTTGATGGGTAGGACAGACTTGGGTTGTGCAGTTTTGGACGTATTCTTTTCACACAGCACACACATATCAAGGAGGTCCAAGATGTCTTGTCAAATATGCAGCCACCAAACCTTATGCTTCATGATTTCAAAGAGGTTACGTCCTCTGATGTGACCCAGGGTTTGGTGGTAATGCAGTATGGTGTCACCTTGCTGTGTGGTAGGAATGTAGGGTGTCTTTTCTCCTGTTTCTGCGTGGTGGCAGACATTGCCCACATTAGTGGTGAACTGACTTTGATTGTCTTTCAACTTGGAGATGATTACCAACTTAAGGCCTTCATAGCAGGTTGCTTTAGGGCAGAGGTAGAGCATTGGCCAATCTGGGTCCAAGCCATTGTCTTGGTGATGGACACTATGTAGAGCCTTGAGAGGGCGTCTGCTGTGACAAGCTCTTTCCCAGGCTTGTATTTGATACAAAACTGGTATGGAGATAGGCACTTGACCCAGCCTGCCTGGGGGTGTGTCAAGTGGGACTGCGTGTTGAAATATTGGAGGGACTTGTGGTCTGTCAAGACACAGGGTGGAAAGGTGGCCCCTTCCAGGTAACAGTGCCACTTCTCAATGCAGTGCACAATTGCCGCTAGTTCCTTGTAATGAATTGGATAACGTTGTTCTGAGTCAGTGAGCTTCCTGGATTTGTATACCATGGGGAGGAAGACGCCCTTGTCAATTTCTACCCTAACACGTCCCCTATGGCCCTGTCAGAGGCATCAGTCTTGAGTTTGTACTGTCGGTTTTGATTGGGGAACTTCAGTAACAGTGCTGTTGTGAGCCTTTGCTTCAACATCTCAAAGGCTCAATCTCTGACGGGGGTCCACTGGAAGCGCTGTTTGGTATTGAGGAGCTCAGTGAGAGGTGCAATTAGTTCCCCCAATTGGGAATGAAATTGCGTGCATAGGCAACCATGCCTAAGAATGTCCGCACCTGACCAACATTGGTGGGAGATGGCATACTGGTGATTGCCTTGATTTTGGCAGGGTCAGGCTTTATCCCTTGGGCAGAAATGGTGTACCCAAGGAACAACAACTCTGACTTGAGGAACTCACATTTGGAGGGCTTAGCCTTCAACTGTTTTTTCCAAAGGGTGCCAAGGACAGCACGGAGGTGTTGGAGGTGTGTGGGTTGATCTTGACTGAAGACAATAATGTTGTCAAGGTACACAATGACACACTTTCCAATCAATTCCTCAAATGCTTTGCTAATTAACATGGCAAAGGTGGAAGAAGTGTTGGTCATTCCAAAGTTTATGACACAGTACTCAAACAACCTGTAGCATGTGCAGAAGGCAGTATTTTCCTCATCCCCTGGTGCAGTGCAGACTTGGTTGTACCCTGCAGTGAGATTGATCTTGCTAAAGACCTTCACATCTGCAAGTGTTTCAAATAGGTTGTCAATCAATGGCAGGTGGCATTTATTCTTAAAAGTCACCTCATTTAGGGCGCGGTAATCTGTGACTAAGAGAAGGGACCTGTCCTTCTTGGCTACAAAGAAGACATCAGCCCCGTATGGCAAAAGCAAGGGGTGTATGAAGCCCTTATCAACTGCGTCTACGAGGTGCTGGTGGAGGGTTTCATCTCCTTTTGGTGTCAAGCAATAGAGGGGACGTGCCTTAGGAAGCAACCCTTGGAGTTGTACAGCATGCTGGATCTCCCAGGAAGGGGGTAGTTGGTCCAGTGTTTCACTGAAAACATCCTTATACTCCTCGAGGAGAGCGGCAAGTGCTGGTGGGGGTGGAGTAGTCAAGGGAAGGGTCGCAGGAGGTTTAGCGCGGATAACTTCAACTGAGCATTGGGTGAAGTCTAGTTTCCTCTCCTTGAAATTGTATGAGCACGTTTCTGTTATTCTGACAAAGACAGTATTGTGGAGTATCCTGCTCATTTTGATGGGGGTATATCTGAAAACCAACCCATTTCTATTGAGGGTAATTACATATGTATCCCATTTAATGTAGGGACGGTTATGAAAAAGCCAGTCAATGCCAGCAATGACATTGTGGCTGAGCCATGCCATGATTGGTCCAGAGATCTAAACCTGGATGCTCCCCATCCTCACAGAGAAGGGTACCATCTCATGGGTAATTGCCACTCTATGACTATCAGCTACTTGTACTGCCTTGAATTGGCTGGGCACTTGGTCTAGTTGTTGGGAGTCAGTGAATGCCTGGCCAACCATAGTGTGATTGGCCCCAGTATCTACCAGTAGTTTGTGAGTATTCCTGTGGAAACAAAAGGGATAGGTCAAGTGAGTTACTTTATTTGAAGAGTGACTGGCTTGGAGCACATGGTTGTTGCTGTGGACCTGGAAGACATTGAGGGTTTCAACTTTGTGAATGTTGTAGTTGCAGGGGCTCTTTGTTAGGAGGGATTGGGAGTGAGGGTCAAGTGGGATTGTAGAACCTCTTGTAACCACAACCCCCAGGCTTTTTTCAGGTCCTCAATTTGTGCTAACTGAAGTTCCCCTTTGCAGGGGCTCTTAACCTCATTTTCTTGTTGGCATGGCTGGTGGCAGCCTATTTGGTTGTGGGAACTGCCAGGCGCGGGAAGAGGTTGAGATGGTGCATCATTGGATCTGTAGAAACCCATTGAAGCCTGATTACTAGCCTCTAAAATGGCTTTATAACAGTCATCAATGGAGGTGCAACAACCTACGGGGACCCACTTGCAGATATGGGGTTTTAACCCATTAATTATCAAGGTAAGGAGCATGGCGTTTCCATTGGTTACGGCTTCTGGGGCAGCGGCAAGAGCTTGTTGACAGGCAGCAAGATATTCAGGAACAGACCTGGTCTGTTTGATAGCCAGGAGGGGAATCCCTACCATAATGGGAGAGAAAGTCTCACTATAGCGGGACTTTGCGGCATCCCTGAATGATTCCCAGGTGATTTCTATCTCCTGGCTGTCCCAGGTGGTGAACCAAACTGCAGCAGGTCTGGTAAGGCGGCCTGAAGCAGTGGCAACTCACATAGGCTCAGGTACCTGACATACACAGAGGCGGGTCACAATGGAGTGGAGCCAACTGACAATGTCAGCCCCCTCCACGCCACCCACAAAGGTTTCCAACTGAAGGTTGAGCATGTGTTGCAACAAATCTGACTGGGGCAGAGTGACACTAGTGTTGCGCTGCCCAAGGCGGAGTTGGTTATACACACTTGTAAGTACCAGTTGATCTTGATAGATGACTTACCCGTTGGGGATGTCCCCCTTGGGGATTGAAGGAAGGTTTCTTGCTGGGGAGTAGCCATACAGCCTGTACTCTGTCCTTTCTTGGGGGAATTTTGTTTTTGGTAGGTTGTAAACCTACCGCTGCTACCACTGTTGCAACTGAACCAATTAGGATTCAGTATTTGAATTGGGGAAGACATCAGTCCAATAGAAAGGACAGGAATAATAAGAATAAGGTGTTGTTTATTGTAGAATACTGCAATTAATATACGTTATGGGAAAGCCACTGGGCCACAAGGGGGTGACATGGTGGCAAGTTCCATGCAAAGATTGGGGCCAATGAATAACTTTTGCTGGATCAGCAGGTCAAACTGGCAGCGCTCCTAATTAGGAGAAAGTGCCCGCAGTTTAACATTGCCTTTAGATTGGTTCATGTCGCTAGATACATCAAGGGCAACTCATCAAGCGCCCCATGTGTATTGTAAGATACATTGGCAGGAAAGTCTGGGAACTTGGTTGCAACATGTCTGTAGTTGTGGCCTGGTTGAGAACCTGCATAATGGTGAGAAGTCCCACTGCTCTTAGAGTTTTTATTCAGGTGTGATTATAATGAGCTGCTACCTGCAACAAGGCAACCTACAGAGGGAAAGCAAGAGGAAAATGAGAAGGAACATTTTTATTGGAAAATGGTTTTGGCTTTTAAGATAAAGATATTGTGGCCTGATCCTATTGTTGTAACTGTGCTGTTTTAGCAGAGTTACAAGGGGAAAAATATTTCAAAACTAGATAATATTCTTTATTGAGAGATAGGTATTATATAGTCACTGTGAATTGTGAATAACAGGAACATGATAGTATTGATCATACAGTTGGATGATGAAGGAGGTGTGTTGTGATCTGAAGAGCAGCACAGAGTCACAACGGGAAATCCTAAACTTAGGATTAGATTTGTACTAAGTCTTGGTTAGAATGGCAGGGAAGGCTATGTGCTTACCTTGTGGCCCTGAATGAACAATATCTGCTAGACGTGGCTAGAGAGATGCTAAAGTATGTGGAGACACAAAGAAAAAATATGAATATAACTTAATTTTAGTGTAAAATAGGAAATGGATTATATAGTGGTAAATGATACCATAAAACACTACCAGGACAGTAGGATCACTCACCACAAGCATGAGTAGGGCACGTGAGTTGCGCAGGATCAGGAAACTGAACAATTGTGTTTCTCAATTTGGAACCAGCCTCATTTTGAAGGGCAAAAGCAAAAGAGAGATATTTGTCCTTGAAATAACCCAGTGAAGAGAAAATTGAAACAAGTTAAATGACAGCATTCATGACATTGCCCCCCTCTAGATTGGCCTTAAAGGGGGTGATACTTGCAGAGGAACTTGGCATGCACGTGAGCAAAAGGTTGACCACTAGAGAGGAGTTTTACCATATACTCCAACCCTTGTTTGAAGGTCACTTCCAAGGACCCAATCCACAACAAGTCTAGCTTATGAGCTTGTCCTCCTACTCTGTGTTGATAATACAGAACATGGTCCCTAATGTTGAACTCAGGCAGGGGGTATCTCCTGGCATTGTCAGGGGAGAGCTCTATCAGCTTGGTCTTATAGATGGATGTGTAGGGAGTAGCCTGTATATCAATGATGTGGTTGACTAGATCTTTGATATGCTCATCAGGGTTCATAGCTTTATCAGAGGAGAGTAGGGGCCCCCCAAGAGCAACAGGTAGTGGCTTCACAACCATACAGCATAGCAAAAGGGGAATACCTGGTGACACAATGTTTGCTAAGGCAATAGGCAAAGAGAGCAGTGGGCAAGTATAAATCCCAGTTGGCGGCATCAGAGTAAGTGAGCTTCCTCATGATAGAAACCAGCGTTGAGTTTGCATGCTTAAATGCCCCATTTGTGGAAGGACTATAGGGGGCAGAGAAAGACTGATGAGACCCCAAGGCTTAAACCACAGAGGTCACTAACTTGGCGTTGAAGTTAGTCCCATTATCAGACAACAACACTTGAGGGCAACCATGGCAGAAGAATACATCTTGCAGAAGAAAGTTGGCAGTTGTCTTGGCAGTGATGTCTTTAGTAGGGCGAGCTTCTACCCACTTGCTAAAATGATCAACAGCAATTAGGATAAAGCAGCAACCAGAGCAGGAGCAAGGGAGAGGCCCTACAGCATCAATACTGATAGTGTGAAATGTGTGTTGAAGGATGACTAGCTTGAAATCATGAGCAGCGGCTTTAGATTGTTGGAGTTGGCAATCATGGCAACTAGCAATAACATCTGGGATCAGCAAGCAAAGATTTTCCCAGAAGTAATTCTTCTGGAGTCAGGCATGGGTCTTGGCAACACCTCCGTGTCCTGTCTCTTGTGGAGCTTGGAGCACCAACAAAAGGCAAAGACTAGGCCTTACATAGGGTAAGTAGTGGTCTTGTACTTTCTTGAAAAGTTGATTGTCACAAATGAGAGTGTCTTCAGATAGCTTAGAAAGAGCAACTCAAACTTCATCTGTCTTGTTCTCCCATGACAAAGGGTATAAAATTAGTTCATACAATAAGTCAGCCTCAGCAGGGTGTAGGGCGAGGATGGGCATTCTGGACAGTCTATCAGCATTTTGATGTTGAATCCCAGGGCATTGCAACACAGTGAAGTCATACCCTTGCAGTTGGAGAGCCCATATAACTAGTTGTCCTTTGGGTTCCTTGAGTTGTTGTAACCATTTGAGAAAATCATGGTCAGTAACCACAGTGAAATGGGTGCCATACACGTAATGGCAGAACTTCTTGACGGCATGCATCACAGCAAGGCACTCCTTCTTGGTCACACTGTAGTTCTTCTCATGATTATTCAAGACACAAGAGGTATAGGCTACAGGGTGATCCACACCTTCATTGTCCAGTTGAGCCAAGATAACCCCAATAGCCAGGTCACTAGCATCAGTATATAGGATTAATTCCTTATTTTAATCTGTATATACTAGGATGTGAGCCTCTTTGAGTTTTTGTTTGAGGGCTTTAAAGGCTTGTTATTGGCTGGCAGTCCATTCAAAGGGGACGTTACGCAGCAGCTGGACCAAGGGTTCACTAGTGTCCGCAAAATCAGGGATGAATTGTATATAATATCCCATCATGCCCAGAAAGACTTGGACTTCTTGCAGGTTGATGGGAGGAAGAATTTTGTCTATGGCCTCAACTTTCTTAGTCATGGGGCGGATTCCTGTCTGAGTCACCTCATGCCCCAAGAACTCAAGGCGTTCCTTGAAGAAGGCACACTTAGATGGTTTTAACTTAAGTCCAGCTCCAAAATTTTTATTAACACTTCCTTGAGATGGACCAGGTGAACAGTAAAGGTAGCACTGAAGACCGTTATATTATCCAAGTACACTAGGACACATGAGAGCTTCTAATCACAGAGGATGGAATCCATGGCTTGTTGGAAGGTGTCCAGAGCATTGCAGAGTCTTTGCGGCATGTGTGTATGCTCAAACAGTCCTTTGGAAGTGATGAGTGCAGCCTTCTTTCTATATTTGAGAGAAAGATCAACTTGTCAGTAACCAGAAGCCAGATCCATGGCAGAGAAGAACTTAGAACCCCCAAGGCAGTGAAGAGCATTGTCAATGTGTGGTAAGGGATAGAAATCCTTTTTGATTAAGGAATTCAAACGTCAGTAGTCTGTCACAATACAATGACCTCCATCCTTCTTTTTCAGTATGAGTAAGGGGGAGGCCTATGGACTTGGGAAGGAGCAAGCATTCCAGCATCTAGAAGCTGTTTAAGCTCTTTAGACACCTGAGCATCCTCTACTCAACTGTGGCAGTAGGGTTTAGTGCAAAAGGGGGAGCATCACCAGTATCAATCTGGTGAATGACGCCTTTGGCAAACCCATAATCTGTGCTATCCTTAGCAAAGATATACAAAAACTGATCCAGTAGGTCAAGCACCTCTTTCTGTTGAACCAGAGATAGCTGCAGGAAGTCTTGGGCGGTGAACAATGATAGGACTTGTGGCTCATCCTCAGGTAAGTTAAAGTCCTGAAACATACCAAAGGGATGTAGTGATAGGACGTCAGGAGCATTCAACAACCTGCCATAGCCAACAACCTGCCCTCTAGACACATATATGGGGATAGCAGTCAAGTTGGCAACCAGCAGTTGAACAGGGTCTTTATGAGAGACATCCAAGATTCCTGGGCAGAGATAGGGTTTGTTGTGTCCTAGCAAGGGAGGAGAGTAGAACTCTATGAACATACACTCAGGCAGCTCATACAATATTTCGGGGTCTAGGATAGCCTGAGAGCCGGGAGGAATAGTCACAGCAGAATTGGCCAGGAGAGGAATCCCCTCAGATGCTGGACAAGCCATGAGAGGGCACTTAATGTTGGAGGAATGCTACAGTATTTTAAAGTGAAAACACCAGTGGGGTATTCCAAGGCACATGTCTTGAGGCGCTTCCCAGGAACTTTAACTGGCTCTTCAAAGATCAAAGGGACCTCATATCCTAAGATAGAGAGGTAGCCGTCCTTTAAGTTGATGATCCCATTATATTCCCTAAGTAATTGAGTACCAACTAGCAGGTCATATCTCTCATTCTCCAAGACAATAACAGGCGCGGCCAAGAGTAGCTTGTCAAATTGCATGGACAGAGCAGAATAAGCTCCTATAGTGCGAGCCATGGACAGCCCAGCTGTGCCATACAACTGATGATAGTTAAGGTTGGGGGCAAGTTTGAGCTTCTTGATAAGCTTTGAGGAGACAACATTAACAGGAGAACCTGTGTCTAAGACAGCCTTAATTTTCACCTTTTGGATGGATATTTTAACACAAGTGGTGGTACAACCAAGGGGAGGGAGGACAGTCAGAATGTCTTGGGCTTCTGCTAGTTCTTTGTCCCACTTTTCAATCATGCATCTTAGGCCCGGACTCCTTATAGACTGTCTGGAGAGAGATCAAGACAGAGATGTTCTTGAACACAGTGTCAGCAACCTCAGCAGCTTCTTCAGAAGATTTGACAAGCACAGGAGATCTCTTGGCTTGGTTGAGGTAAGGGCAAGAGATGACCTCCTTTGCTTCAGGCAGAGGCTTGGCGTTTGTAGTAGTTTTCCCAGAACGTAGCTTATAAGAGACTGCAATAGTTTCAGGGACAGTCAGGACAGAATACGCATAGGCATCAGGATCTTCTATATCAGAATCATCCATGTCAGAGTCATTATATATGCTGTGGAATAGCAGCAGAATAGGAGGAGCCTCAGAGTCAGCAGGTTCAGAGTCAGCAATGGAGGGGAGAATTGGAGGAGACTGGGAAAAATTGTCAACCAAGAGTGTCTCTGCCTCTAGGTTAACTGTTCTTTTCCCGCCTGTTCCTTGGGATCAGCTCCTTCAACTTGAGGATTGGTGTAGACTCAGGAATGGTGCCTTATTTGTCCACAGTTATGGCAACCCTGTTATAGAGGAGGATTCTGCAAGTTCATGGTAAAGATAAGTGGACCACATGAAGACAAACCAGAGGTAAAAGCAGCACAATTCTCCTGCAAAACTGCCCCAGAAAGGGTAAGGTGTATATCCTGCAACAGTGTCTTTATGCTCTTCATGGAAGAGAGAATGGCTTTATGAGCCTTGAAGTGAAGATACAGGAGCTGGTTAACCTTGAGGGCTTGAGCGCAAGCCATGTGTTGAAAATTGGCGTACACCAGCAGATTCAACAGAAGAATTAAGAGGCAGGGGCACACTCTCACTATATGCCTTTGAATGTGAAGATTCCAAAGACATTAACCAACTTGAATTGTAATGATTAATTCTATTGGTTCCTATACAAGTAGGTAAAATTCTGCCTCTTGGCATTTACTGCCAACACCTTATATAGTGGTATTCTCATATTACTAATCACCAGTCACTGGCAATGTCTTCTAGGACATTCCAGCGCACTGTAGAGTCTTGGTTGTGCTGGTGAAGAAAGGGATAACTTTCCATTTTAGGACACAATCCTGCAATGCTGTGGCACCTAGCACAAGGGTGCCCCCTGCTAGTGCACCAGATATCACTCATATTTGGTATACAGAAACTTCTATATTCAGACCTGGCGCCTCGGTGTTATTTACTCTCAAAGCTGGCGCCTTGGCGCTCAATGTTAATTATTGTGGCGCTCTGGCTCTTGATGTAAATTATTGCGGCGCTCTGGCGCTTGCAAATAATTGTACTGGCGTCCCAGCGCTTGATTTAAACTAGAGCGGCGCTCTGGCGCCAAGAATAATTAATCCTGGCGTCGTGGCACTTGTTATTTAAGGTGGTGGTGGTGTGGTGCAATATTCCTTGGCAACAATGTCATGACCCACTAATGTTGTAACTGTGCTGTTTTAGAAGAGTTACATGGGGAAAAATATTTAGGAGATAGATAATAATCTTTATTGTGAGATAGTGATTATATAGCTATTGTGAATCAACAGATAGCAGGAACATGATTGATGATCACACAGCTGGATGGAAGAGAAGGTGACTTGATCCTGATAATGAGTCAAACGCCAAATTGAGGTATCCACTGTGAAAGATTATCATCTGTTCATGTTGATGGATTTGGTAATTTGAGTTGACTTCCTAGTCTGGCTTCGGGTGACCAGATAATTGGATTGCGGGTCACAAACCTGCTTGGTTGGAACCTTGCTGGCGGGTTGAGCATGCGGTTTCAACACCCCCTGGCTGAAGGTTGGCCTCCTCTGGGGGCAGGTCAACAGGGAGGTTGTCAGGAGCCCGGGCGCCATATTGAACCAGTTGTTGTTTGGTGGCAAGCAGGGCGGTTTCTTGTTGTTTCTGTCTTGCTTTGCAGGGTTGTAGGCGGTTGTGATGTAAGGTCTTGTCTTGCTTGTGTTTCCCAAGCCCTTACACAAGGTAAGTGTTATAGTTGTTTACCTTTAGAATGATTGCTGGTCCTACTTTTTTGGGTTGTAGTTTGCTTTTGTCAACATTCATGACCCAGACTTTGTCCCCAACTTCATGTCTTTGGCAGATGGGAACAAAGGTCTTTTGTAAGTGTTCCTTTTCTTTGGCTGCTTATTTGCTGCTGGCCTCTATTATTAAGGGTCTGAGCAAGGGGGGAATTGACTTGGAATTTCTGGTTTGGGTCCTGTCAATGCTTGAATGATATTTGGCTGTGTGCCGTATACCAGTTCAAACAAACTTTTCCCAGTGGATCTGTTTACTCTGGTTTGGCACACAAGTAATGCAGTTGGTAGCTGCTTATACCAGTCTTCAGGTCTCCTGGAGGTGAGTTTGGCTAGGGCTTGCACGAGGCTACCATTAAGCTGCTCTATGCGTCCATTGGCCTGTGGATGGTATGGTGTTGTGATGGTGTGTTTGACCCCATTTTTGGTGAGGTACACGTTGGTGTCTTTGGAGGTCAATTCTTTGCCTCCATCAGTTATCAGGAGCTCTGGCTTTCCAAACCTGCTGATTATTTCCTTGCCAATGAATTGTCAGATGTTGTTACCAGTGTGTGTTTTCATTGCTTGGACTACTGGCCACCTTGTTGCAAAATTGATGGTTGTGATGATATATTTTTTGTTATTGTGCTTTTCTGGCATGGGGCCCACAATGTCAAGAGCCCATACCTTGAACGGTAGTTGGGTTTGAATGGGGAGTACAGACTTAGGCGGGGTTTTGCTTCTGGCAAACTTTTCGCAGACCTTGCACTGTTCTATCACTTCCTGGACATTGCGGTATAGGGTTGGCCACCAGGCTTTATGTTTTAGGAATTCATATAGATTTTGGCTCTTAGTGTGTCCAAGATCTCTGTGGTAGCAAAGAATGGTATCAACTTGTTGATGTGTGGGAATGTAGGGAATGGTTGTGCCATCTGACATCTTTGTGTGAAGAGTCCCGTATACATCAGCAAAGAGGTGCTCATTCTTGATGACTGTTTCTTTGGTGATATTGGTTGTGCCTGCAGGGAACCCTTTGTCTTTTGTACGTAGCACTAGGAGAGGCCAGTCTGGGTTGAGCCCATTCTCTCCCCTAGAAGCGCGGACATACAGACGGGACAGGGCGTCTGCCATGGCGAGCTTGGCCCCGGGCTTATACTGGATGAGCATGTTAAACCTTTCTAAGATTTCCATCCACCGCGCTTGGTGGCGTGACAGGTTTGCTTGTGTCTTGAAGTAGATGAGCAACTTATTATTGGTTAGTGCTGTGAATTTTTCCTGCTGTTCCAGGTAACAGTGCCATTTGACTAGGCAGTGTACAATGGCCAACAGTTCTTTGTCGTGAATTAGGTATTGACACTTGCCATCTGTCAGTTTGCGCAACTTGTAGGCTACGGGCAGGAAGTCATCATCACTATTCTTAATTTGTAGTACTCCCCCAATGGATGCATCTGAGGCGTCAGTTTTCATCTGGTACTCTCTGTCTCATTTGGGGTATTGTAGGATGGGAGCTGTTGTGAGCTTTTCTTTGAGGCGTCTAAAGAAGAGTTCACATTGGGGGGTCCACAAAAAGTTAGACTTGGCGCCTGGTATGGCGGACAAGGGGGCAGTCAAGACGCCACAGTTGGGTATGAAGCGTTGTACGTAGGCCACCATTCCCAAGAAGGTGCAGAGCTCTGATTTGTCCTTGGGAGGTGGCATCTTGCAGATGGCTTGTATCTTTTGACTGTTGGGTTTGATGCTGTCTTTTGAGACTATATGTCCCAAGAAGGGTAGTTGCTCCCGGAAGAACTGGCATTTGGATTTTGGCCAACAGTTTGTGTTGTGCCAAGGTAGCAAAGACTTCCTCCAGGTCTTTGTGGTGCTGTTCCACCAAGGGGCTGTAGACAATAATATTGTCCAGGTACACTAGGGTGTGTTTGCCTATGTGTGGCGCAAACACTTTGTTCATGAAGGTTACAAAGGTGAACAGGACATTGGTCATGCCAAAGTTGAGCACCACACATTTGTAGGAGCCATATTTAGTGCAGAAGGCCGTTTTGGGGATGTCTTCCTCTTTAATACAAATCTGATTGTAGCCTGCAATTAGATCAATCTTGGAAAAGACTGTGGCTTTTCCCAAGGCATCAAAGAGATTGTCAATTAGTGGCAATGGGTAACAATTCTTAATGGTGACTTTGTTCAAGGCGCAGTAGTCTGTGACCAGGCGTAAGGTGCTGTCCTTTTTAGCCACAAAGAATATGGCGGCCCCAAAGGGAGACTGTGAGGGGCAGATAAGTCCTTTTTCCAGTGCCTCCTTGAGATAGGCGTGCAGGGTGTTGTCCTTGTTTGGGGTCAGCCTGTAAATGGGGCGTGCCTTGGGTACAGCCCCTTTGAGTTGGATAGAGTGTTGGATGTGCTTCTCAGGGGGTAACCCAGGTAACACTTCTTTAAAGATTTCTGAGTGACGGGCCACAATGTCACAATCTTGCAGTGTAGAGGTGTCCTGGTGGTCCTTGAAGTGTATGATTTCATACTGGCAGGAGTCCCAGTTGATTGCTTTCAGGTTTTCCTTCTCATCCAAAGTCTCCGTGATGTGTACAAAGACATGGTCTTGTAGGAGTTGGTCTACAGAGTCCAGGTAGATTTGGTGGTTGACACCTTCACGCTTGATGGTCAACACTGAGGTTGCCCAGTCCACGTGGGGGTTGTTTTTCTGTAACCAGTTTAGCCCCAGTACAATGTCAATCTTAGGGAAGTCAATGACGGGAGCTTGGATGGTGGAGTGGAGGTTCTCAAGCATGACAGAGAAGGGAGCAGTTTCCTTTGTCACGGCAATGTGGTGTTCATCAGCCAGGACCACGTTTTTATTCCGGGAGGGATTAGTGGCCAGTTTTAATTTATCCACAAAGCTACTGTTGACTAAAGTTTGATCTATGCCCGAGTCCAGGAGTGCTGAGCCTGTGTAACTACAATAGCAGAAAGGGTAAGACATCAATTTATTGGGATGTCTGGCAATGGTGTATAGTACCAGGTCTTCCAAGGGCACTTGGATCATTGGGCATTGGTCCACGTCCTTGGGTTGGTATCCATTGTTGGGCAAGTCAGGAGTTGTGTGGGGAGAGCTTGGCTTGCTTAGTGCTCTCCCCGGGCTTTTCCTTCATCTTGGTTGCCTTGGGTGGCAGTGACACAGAAATGGGTACAATTTGACTGGCTGTTATTTCCATTTCCATTCCCATTCCCATTTGAACCCTGGGTTTGTGGTTGTTGTTGTTGCTGTTGCCTCCAGAAGGTGGTCAAGAGGAGCGCCTGCTTGGATGGGAGTCCTTGGGCCTTTCTTGTTTCCCAGTCTGTGCCTTGTGTAGAGTGTTGGATGTTTGTTCCGCTTTTTCCGCTTCACAGTACAGGCTTTGCAGGTTGATAACCTGGTCCAGGTTCACATGTCTCATCACGTGCAACTTGAGAGCGTTGTAGTACATGAGGTGTGTTGCTGGGTGTCAAAGGCCATGTCGGATGGGGCACAGAGATGGAGTTCCTTGTAGGCGCGGGTGAGTTCTTTAACAGTGCCTGTCTGGGTCAGGTTCTTTACTTGGTGTATGATCATGAGCGCTGTATCCTTAAGCATGAATCTTGCCAAGAAGTCCTGTTTGAAGGTGTCCCAGTTCTTTTCAGTGTGCTCTTTGTGCCACTTGTCACACCAGGTGCCAGCGTCATGGGTCAGGCAAATGAAAATCTCCGCAATCCAAAATTGCTGTGGGCATTCCATCTGAGCCAGCTTGCTTTGGGCGGACTGAATCCATGCGGCAGCATTGTCGTTGTTGGCCCCTGCAAAGGGCTCCAAGGCAGCGCTGTAAAGTCTTTGTGCAACATAGGCGGGCATGGTGGTTTTGTCAGCTGGTTGTGGCATTGAGGAAGGTGCCTGAAAGAACCCTTGGGCGGACAGGGCGTTGAAGGCGGGTAGCGGGATCACCGTGTTTTGGTAGAGGACAAAACCATCAGGTATCTTGGTACCAGGGGTATATGGAGTCCAGTTGGGCAGGAGGCCAGACATGATTCTGTTGAGGATTTGTTGGCTGCGGCGTGTACGGGCAACAGGCAGAATTTTTCAAGATAAGGTAGGATGGAGAACCTACCTGTGCTACCAATGTTGTAACTGTGCTGTTTTAGCATCTTTACACAGGGAAAAAATATTTAGAAGATAGATAATAATCTTTATTGCAAGATAGTGATTATATAGCTATTATGAATCAATGGATAGCAGGAACATGATTGGTGATCACACAGCTGGATGGAAGAGGGGGTGGCTTGATCCTGATAATGAGTCAAGCGCCAAATTGAGGTATCCACCATGAAGGATCATCATCTGTTCATGTTGATGGATTTGGTAATTCAAGTTGACTTCCTAGTCTGGCTTCGGGTGACCAGATAATCAGATTGTGGGTCACAAACCTGCTTGGTTGGAACCTTGCTGGCGGGTTGAGCCTGCAGTTTTGACACTAATCATGTATTTAATTATATGGTAAGCTGACACTAATTTACAAAAGGCTAATTGATTGGCCCTGGCTAATTGTCAATAGCCATCTAATAAATTAAGCTTTCCACAATCCCTGGTCAACAATTCTTCATACTATGTATGCTTCATGTGCAGTCAACTGACAATTTGTGATCAGTTGTTGTCCTTCCATGTAGAATCTCTCTGCTAATTTAGCTAGGGTCTCCTTTGGCTTGAAAGCAATGTGCATGAAGACGTCATCTTCACTTACAAACTAAGGTCACCACCAAATTTGTCAATCAGAAGTTGCTTCATATCTTCCCAGGTTTCAATGATGGGCAGCTCTTGCACTACTACCTCCTGGCAGGTCAGGTGTAGAAAGGTCAGAATGTGTTCCTTCTTAACCTCATCTGAGGCCCTTCTCATGGCAGTTTTGTAGATTGTTTGGAAAGCTGCAATGGTTGAGGTTTTGGGGGTCAAAGACTTGCTTAAAGGTAGGCTTGAAGTGAGCTTCTGGAGTTGGGCCACCATTTTTGCTATTGGGTACATTTATGCGTGGGAGAATTATGATTCTTACTCTGTGAGGGCTGCCTGGCCCACAGATGGCAAATACTATCTTCAAGGGTAGTCAAGGCTTCAGCAGTGTGGTGCCCGTATTATTAGCTAGGGTGGTCTGTTGCTCAGTAACATCCAGGCACTGGCCCTGTGCTGTTACTACTAAGGACAGTTCAGCCAGTTGGGAAGTAAGAGACGGGCCTAATAAAAGGCAAGGGGCAAACCTGTCATTTACTGAATTGATCACTTCACTTAGTTCTTGTATGTCTTTATCAAAATCAGAGTGATCTTGCTTCAGGAGGTCCACTTCATTGGCTAGAGCTATCAACTCTCTAGCACAATGAATGCAGGGGGCTCCTGAAAAGCCAGGGCAACAACCATATTTGCCCACAACTTCAGGTGGACTAACAACAGACGCCATTGCCTCACACAAAGTAGCAACCTCTTGTTATAATTCAGTAACCTGAGCCGTCAGAGCAAGCACTTAAGGTTAGGCTGAGGGGCTTTGGTGGGGGGAATCCTGACTGCAGGTAGATGCTCTTAAATCTTGAATGGCATCCCAGAGCCTCTATTCTCTATCTGCTAACTTGTCAGATGGAGGAGAAGGCAGGGCATCTTCTTTGGAGGCAGACAGTTCATTTACTTGAGTCTGGAGTTTGGCAATGGTAGCGGCAGTAGCAGCCCTTTCTTTATCAAAGTCCTTGCCAAGTCTGCGGAGGCCCATTGCAGCATGAACTGCTACTTGCTGTAATTGATCAAAGAAATAAGCACTGAACTCATTGAGTTGTTGCACAAGTTGTTAGAAGTTGGTGAGATAGGCGTTTAAAGTAGAGTCTACTTGGGAACGCCAGGGCTGTTCTGGCTGGTGGAACTCATGAAGGCGCTCTCTGATAAACTCAGGGATGGATTGGTAAATTCTTTCAATGGAGGTGACCAAGCAAGATTGGGAGATGACAGAGTTGCGCTGATTGTTGGATACTAAGGAAAACAGGGAATGAATCCACTGTTGGTAGGCCGCAAACTGATCCCAGTGATGATTGAGGGCGGCTTGAAGCAATGAAATTTCCTGAACATGGAACCCTAATACCATTTGATGATGGACTAAGGCGGGTTGTACAAAGGGCGACAATAAATGCGCAGCAGAGCCAGCCGCTGAGAGGAGGTACTATGGAAATTAAGAGCTACAATCAATTTGTAGTGCCAAGGGTCTGGATGTACAAGAAATCAGGCTAATGCCAACCTACTCAACATCCAGCCATTGCCCAATTTAGTCCCCTTCCAATATACCGTTTGACATACCAAGAATGGTAACCAAGCAATATCACCTGACTGTCCAAGTATCCAGTGGCTTGAACCCATCCAGGACATGACCAACCCCTAGGTTTGATCAAACTAAATTCCTGCCACAGTCAAGTATATAAGATCTAAAGTATTATCCAATAAAATATACTTCTCTTCTTTCTTAATTCCATATTTGGCTCCCTAAAAGACGCTCCTTATCACTGGTAGCAGCTACAGTTTTTTGACCACGCCCATGAGAGAGAGAATGACTGACCAAAACCCGCCCACCTTTGCTTGTGTACTCAACCAGGCCACATCCCAGGATACCTGGAAAACGTACTTCTGCGCCCACAACATTGATGAAGATATACCTAGTAGATGCACCATGTTCAAAGGTCTGGTCATCCCCAAAGCATGTGCCAAGATTATTCAATACAGTTGCTCTCTTCAACCACAAACAAACATAATACCACCTATCACAGGTGAAGTTACCAACACCAAGTACATTGGTATCAACAAGTTCTTTAGTAAAAAAAATAAAACATCATCAACTGGCTAGACCACTCAGCCGCTAAACTCTGCGCCAGCTGCATCCCCCACAAAAAATGGGTCCAGGAAGCCAGAAAGCGCCTGTACAAGGCCGCTTCTAACTGGTTTACCACCTGGGTTGGCTCACAAACAGACAACCAGCTTGACAACTGGGAAGAGTTCAAAGCAGACATCACCCACAATTTCTGCGTCACCAAATCCCTTCAAGACATTGCAATACAGCTCAGTGATCTTCCTCAGAAGACCACTATCACAGCTTATGCCAATGACTTTGATGAAATACATTGCAAAATCCAAAACCCAGCACAAGCTGATAACATACATACCAGAGCCTCATTCATCAACATAATTAAACCCTCTGTTGCTGCCCTCATCCGCCCAGAGGCAAATACCTCCATGCCTGCGCTTATTGCAGAAGCCAAGTGCGCCAAAAAACGCGCAAACATGGAATATGCTGCACACAACAGCAATTACTCCTCAAATGACAATGGCAGAGAAAGCTCTAATGGCAACAAGCGCCAAAATACCAACCATAACAATGGCAACTCCAATTGCAACAATGACAATTGCAGCCAAAGCGCAAACCACTCCCGTCCCAAGTAAGAGGACACCGCCAAAGTTAACAATGCTAAAGTAGCAACCTGCTATGAATATGACCCCACATTCTCTGACCTCAAAGGTCTCAAAACAGAGGAACATGGAAAAGAGGAGGGGGAACAGGCTTAAGTGCCCCTGTCTCCCCCAACTTGACAAGAAATTGTACCAAGGCACAAACTTTGCTGCTTGCATCCCCCGTGTCCCGCAATCCTCTATTTTTATGGACTTATAAATTAAAGATTGCTCACAACTTCTTGTCTATCCATGCACTTATAAATGACATACACACAAAATTTTATTTGACTCTGGTGCACAACACACTATGGTTAGCAAAACCTTTGTAACCAAGTACAAGATACCAGTTGTCAAATCCAACTTCAAATACGCCAGAATGGCAGATAAATCAAAGGTTCTACTCAAAGGCAAAACAACTCCCTTCAGAATTGACCTCCAAGGCATATAAACTTCCATCAAAGGACTTGTCATGAACAACTTAAACTACAAAATTGTAGCAGGCATGGACTGGTTCACCTGAGTGAACCCCAGCGTATGTTGGAAAACAAAAACCATGACCATCAAAGCAACAGAGTCAATTTTAATATCCCCAAAGAACCAAATGACCTCATTCTAAGAGACATAGTATTTGTCCAGGTCATAAACCAAGATGACTCAGAACGTCTAACCAAACATAGTACCCTCCACATAATGAGGTACAGTAAGTTCAATAACATGCAAACAACCAAGATCCAACTCCCAGAACTTGCAGAACTCCTAAATGAATACGCTATTGTATTCAAAGAAGAACTCACTGAGCTACCCCCCAGACAGGAGGTCAACCATGGCATCAACTTATGCAAAGCCATGCCCAAACCTGCACCCTTCTACAGACTTTCTCCCATGGAGACCCAAACCCTCAAAACACACATTGAGGACAACTTGGCTAAAGGCTTCATCCGCCCATCTGAATCCCCATGGGGGCAGTATTCTTTGCAAAGAAAAAGGAAGGCACTCTACATCTAGTAACTGACTATAGAGCTCTCAATGCAAGCACAGTAAAGAATAAATACCCTATTCCACTTATAGAGGATCTGTTTGAAAGACTCTCAAGTGCCAAATTTTCTCCAAAATTGACCTCACCTCAGAGTACAACCAAGTTGAAGTAAAAGAAAAGGACATCCCAAAAACCATGTTCCATACACAATTTGGATCCTTTGAATGTAGAGTAATGAACTTTGGGATGACCAACACTCCCACAACATTTGTCATCATGATGAACCAAGCACTAAACGGTCTCTCAAATACATTATGCTACCTTTACAATATCATCATATTCTCAAAAACCAAAGAGGAATACCTCACGCATGTCCGCAAGACACTCAATTGACTCGCAAAGCAAAAACTATACACTAAGCCTAGTAAGTGCCAATTTATGAAAAAGGAACTCCTGTTCTTGGGCCACATTGTCTCTGGCAATGGCATGAAAGCAGGCCCAGATAAAATAAAAGCCATAAATAACATGCAACGCCCCACCTCCATGAAACAAGTAAGATGCTTTCTTGGTATGGTAGCTTACCTAAGAAAATACATCAAAGACTGCAGAAAACTAACCACACCAATCTATGACCTAACCAAAGGTAATGCCAAAAAGAATTCATCTGGACTCCATAATGCAACAAGAATTTCCAACTATTAAAACAAGCTTTGATTGAAGCACCAATCATGCAATACCCTAATAACAATGGGTGCTACAAGCTTGAGTCAGACGCTAGTGACACTGTCATTGGCGCAGTCCTACGCATCTGCCAGCCAGGGCAGCAAGACTTCCTGCCAGTATGTTACAAAAGCAGAAAACTAACAAACACTGAGAAAAGGTACCCAATACACAATAAAGAATTGCCAGCAATATATCACACATGCAAGAAATGGAGATTTTACTTCAAAGGACACTTAAACGTCTGAGTGCTAACTGACCACAAATCCTTAATCTATTTCAAAACTCAGAACACACTCGCGCAACACCAAGCCAAATGGATGTCCTTGCTGGAACAGCTTAACCTGGATATCCAATACAAAAAGGGGCAGAGCTGGTCACAGCCAATGCTCTCTCTAGGCTATGCCAGCCAAGAGAGGATCACCCTGACCACCTAGACCCTGACTGACCCAACCTATACAACACTGAGTACAAGATAAAAGGAAAAGATCCCTCCACACATCAACTAACCCATGATACGCTAGTAAGGAATGAAAAACATTTCAACATATCAAATGGCACAGTATACCAAATCATCAAAGATAAACACATTCCATACATCCCACTTGCACAAAGAGTCAACACTATACTAAGACATCATTGTCTGCTAGGATACACAAAGGCTAATAACCTATATCTCACATTAAAAGAGATAGTATGGTGGCCCAACCTGAAGCAAGACATAATTGATGTCCTAAAGAAGTGTACAGTATGTGAAAAATACGCCAGCACCAAGGTGCCACAGCCAACAGTCAACCCAGTACCTGACCCCAAACCATTTAAGGTTTGGGGACTGGACGTGGGACCCTTCCTGGAAACCAAAACAAATCAACGTTTCCTAATTGTGGCCATCAACTTTGCCACACGTTGGCCCATCTGCTGGGCAACAAAAGATCACAAGGCGGAAACAATAAATTGATTCATAAATAAAGCAATCATAGTAGACTAAGGCACTCCAGACTACATCATAACAGATGGAGCAAAAGAGCTAACAGGCCATGTAGTAAACAACAATCTAAAAATAAAGAACATCAAACACTCCACAACCTTGCCCTACAGGCTAACAGCAGAGTTGAACGCCTGAACGGCAGCCTTATCAGAACCCTGGAGAAAATAACAGATGACAAAGCCAAAGACACATGGCCACTCTATGTGAAACATGCATTACTAGTATCCCGGGTTTGTACCAATCAAGGGATAGGCTACTCACCATTTGAACTAACATATGGGTACAAGCCAGAAATAATCACCTGCAACAATCAACCATATGTGAATATCCCCCTGGGGAAACCTCCCACAGTAGAACAGAAACCAGCTCTACAACACATACACCTCAAAGCCAAACTGGCAGAAACAAAGAGACTCAAAACCCAAAAGGTAACCTCAACAGAGGACCCACTCCCCATCAACTCCCCTGTCTGGTTTCTAGCTGGGAACAGAAAGAAGCTATACTCAGTACACAGAGGACCAGGAAGAATCATCAGATACTGACCAGACAGGAACACCTACCTGGTTAAGTTCCAGGAACCAAAGAGCCCATCACCAAAAAGTATCACATATCTCACCTCCGCCCTAGCAAAGGAGAACACTTAACCCAGTTGGTGCCCACTAGTAAACAACTCCAGGAACATCAGGCGGCAGCCGTCAAGACAAATCCCCTCCTGATGTACCCAAGTAACCCCTTAAGGGAGGGGTTTGTTGAGGGTCTGGATGTACAAGTATTCCGGCTATCACCATCACACCTAACATCCAGTCATTGCCCGATTTGGTGCCTTTCCAATATACCATTTGACATACCAGAAATGGCAACAAACCAATATCACATAACTGTCCAGGTATCAAGCAACTCAAACCCATCCAGCACATGATCAGCCCCTGGGTTTGATCCAACTAAAATCCCTTCCACAGCTAAAGCCATATGAGTCTAAAGTATTATTAAATAAGATATACTTCTTCTCTTCCCAATTCTATACTTGAAGCTTCCCCAAAAGACGCTCCTTATCACAAGTATCCAGTGGCTCAAACCCATCTAGCACATGACCAACCCCTAGGTTTAATCCAACTAAATCCCTGCCACATTCAAGTCTATATAAGTCTAAAGTATTATCTAATAAAATATACTTCTCTTCTTTCTTAATTCCATATTTGAAGCTTCCCCAAAAGGCGCTCCTTATCAGTAGTATTCTGCTCAATTGAATTGAAGCTGGAGGCAAGGGATGGCCCCATCACAGGCTATCCCAAGGGCTACCGCCATGACTTGTTCCAAGTCAGGGCTACCCAAAGGGTAGGCCACTAGGCAGGGACCACTCCCAAGGTTCAGCACAGTAGGGACAATAAGCAGGTTGGTGATGTCTTCCTCAATAGGAGGACTGGTAATTTCAGGCAAAGTTGGCTCTTGTATGGGCAGAGGCAAAGTTCCTGAAAAAGTAGTTGCAAAAGGGGTAACCAAGGGGCTTACAGCTCCTGTAGTGAGCACCATTTTTGTTGTGATCTGAGGCGCGGCACAGAGTCACAACGGGAAATCCTAACCTTAGGATTGGATTTGTACTAAGTCTCAGTTAGAATGGCAGGGAAGGCTATGCAATTACCTTGTGGCCCTGATTGAATAATATCTTCTAGACGTGGCTAGAGAGGCGCCAAAGTATGTGGAGACACAAAGACAAAAATGTGAATAGAACTTAATTTTAATGTAAAATAGTAAATGGATTATATGGTGGTAAATGATACCATAAAACACTACCAGGACAGTAGGATCACTCACCACAAGCATGAGTGGGGCAAGTGAGTTGTGCAGGATCAGGAAACTGAACAATTGTATTTCCCAATTTGGAGCCAGCCTCATTTCAAAGGGCAAAAGCAAAAGAGAGAGATTTGTCCTCAAAATAACCCAACAAAGGCAAATCAAAACAAGGTGAATGGTGGCATTCACAACAGGCAGTGTTGTTGCTGTTGGCTCCAGCAAAGGATTCCAGGGCAGTGCTTTGAAGTCTTTGGGCTATGTAGGCTGGCATGGTATTTTTATCAGTTGCACAAGGCATGGTGGAGGGAGCCTGGAAGAACCCTTGGGCAGACAGGGCATTGAATGCGGGAAGGGATATCACCATATTTTGGTAGAGGACAAACCCATCAGGCATCTCAGCACCAGGTGTATACGGTGTCCAGTCTGCTGGGAGACCAGACATGATTCTATCAAGGAGTTGTTGGCCGCGCTGAGTACGGGCAACAAGTGGAATTTTGGGGAATAAAGTAGGATGGAGAACCTACTTCTGCTATCAATGTTGTAACTGTGCTGTTTTAGCAGAGTTACAAGGGGAAAAGTATTTATAAGCTAGATAATATTCTTTATTGAGAGATAGTTCTTATATAGTTATTGGGAATTGTAGATAACAGGAACATGATAGTGTTGATCACACAGTGGGATGGTGAAGGGGGTGGCTTGATCCTGGTAATGAGTCAAGCGCCAAAACAAGGTATCCACCATAAGGGATCATCATTTGTTCATGTTGTTGGATTTGGAAATTCAAGTTAACTTCCTAGTCTGGCTCCAAGCAACGGGATAGTTGGATTGCGGGTCACAAACCCGCTTACTCAAAACCTTGTTGGCAGGTCAAGCCTGCTGTTTTGACACTATTAATGTTCAAGGATTGAGTATATGGGGGGTATAGTGTGGCAAATTTACATGTGACTGGACTATATTATTGGCAAAGGGGAGGATGAGTATGGTCAAATGAAAGTTAGGAGGCTTGAAATCTTCTCTCTCAACAGTGTTATAGGAATTCACCTTCAAAAATCTTCAATGCTATGAGTTTTATTTATTGAAAAAGCATTATTTACTTGCTGAATGGTATAATATATTTTAGTGTTGCAACCAAGATCAACCCCTTGCCTGCCAACATATCTTACACCAAACATGAGGTGCTCATAGAGCTTCCTCATGATGTATATAACAATATTGGGTATTATTCTAACAATGTCAAATATGGGCAATATCCCCAAATTAGGAACAAAGCCAATTTCAGAAAAAAAACCCTTGATTAGTTATTTGCCCATCACACCTTATCTGGATCCCACTGCAATAACACCCCTTGTAGATTATTTGCTCTCTTTCACAGTATATTGACTGCTGCTTTTTAATAAAGCTATTATCTTATCCTTATTCTCTGTCCTTTCCTTCTAGACTGTTGTCTTTGACAATATAAATACTGAACTATAACAATTTCAGTTACAATATAAGCCCATGTATACTTTTAAGTTTACTTTTAATATTAATTTATTTTTTATATTATTAGAGGTAAAATTTATAGATACACTCTTTATTAATAGTACTATAAACATATTTATAAATTGTCTACTTAACTATGATATCAAAAATAAAGGTTTTGAATATTAAGGTGTTGGAAATAGCACTGTTGTGAAAAAGATGGGTACCCTTTTTAGGGACCATTTGATCATATGGAATATGCTTTGGTGTTTTTAATTTACAGTTTAACATTTGGAGCCTTAGATTTTGATGGGTATACTTTTGTGGCTGACATATATCCTTTACATGAAAATTGGTGAAATATAGAGAAGAACTTATGTTGAATCTATGGTTGAGTTAAAATATTATAGAAACTAAGTCATTCATTTTGAATCCCAAGAAAAACATGTCACATAAATCAAGGTCTTTTAACAATATATATTATGTATCAAGATAATAGTCAAACAAGTAATTAAGGCATGTGGGCGACAATCTTTAATATGATTTTATAAGCGTGTAAAAAAATATGATTGGGTAGTTTATTAAGCGAAGTATATCGTCTTTTACTGACAGATCCCTCGGTTGAAACAGTTTCTGAACCGGCAGCAGCGTAACCAGGAACATTCCCCTATTTTACACTCAGCCAAATCATTGTTGGAAAGGAGGCCAATTGGTTCAGCTGGACATTGGCTTGGACTAGAGTTTAGTAGGTTGGGGATTGAAATAATTAGACTCAGATTAAGAAATAAGCAGAATATGGCTTTCATGATAGGGCATAACTATACATTTAAGCGCTCTTAAATACTACCTGCATGATGATCATCATTATATATCTGATCCTTTAACTAGACTCTATCAAGTTTTGATTTGATACATTGTCATTTTCATAGCTATTGATAATTATTTAGGCACCATCTTCAAATATAACATTGAGAATGTGTATAAATACAGTTATTAAGTTAAGCCCAGGAAAAGTCTATCGCATTCTCCACTCGAGAATTTGATTTCACAGTCGCATTTAAATCATTCTGTTTAGTATTCGAGCACGATTTTCAAGTCCAGTTCATAAGGTAAATAATGCCCAAAACTACTCAGCTTGGGTATAAATGCTAATTTAGTTTCTTACTTATTGTCTGGCTAGCTCTATCGGCAGAGCATGAAGATGCAATAAATAAATATACAGTGCATTGGAATTTAATTGAACTGGTTGCCGATACCTTTAAAATGGTTTGTAAACCCACACCCAGACTAAAAAGACTAAAACTGTTTAAAGACTGGGTAAATACTGTCACAGGCACTTCAACAAGTGTATATTGGTTAGCCAACTATCAAGCAAATAAATCATTCATACTGTACTTTTCACAGCTGTTGAGATGAACACATCAAAGTCAGATTAAAGCAAACTGAAATCGCATATTTAAACTAACATTAAACACATATTTTAATCCAAATTATCAGAAATTCAGCATTCAATAAGCAAACCAAATCAAATATACAACATAGATATTAAACACACAGCTCACCATAGTTGCATGGTAAGATCAGGATCTCAGAAGACAAACAAATTGACTCACTCATATCCAATCTTCTATTATGTTTTCTACTGTAGATTCAAAACCTGTTGGGAAAAATGTGGGATTGTCAAATTCTTTTGCAAAACTCACCAACTTACTGGAATATGTTTCATCCTTTTATATAAAAGGTATGTTGTTCTGGGATGAAAATTACTCCATTGAGTTGGTGAGTTCATACAAAAGAATATGACAATCCCACATTTTTCCTAACAGGTTCTGAATCTACATATATTTTTAGTCCAGTACATAAAGTTTGTGCATTTTAGTGCAAACACACACACAAAAATCAGAGCATTAGCAAATCAAATTCACAGTGCACACAACCAAAAAATAAACAAACCAAAGTCAGCACTATCTCAGTGCCAAGCTGTCCAAATAAATGCATGTAATCCAAATCAAATATTGGAGTAAATTATTCTTAATGTCTTTTTGGTGTAAAAATTGGCCAAAACCAAAGAAACTTATTAAAAAGTATGAAAATAACAAGAATGGGCCAATTAAATCAAGCATAGAATCTTAATACACATAAACAGATAATATGGTAACAGGAGTAATAATTTGGTATCCAAAATAGTATAGAAAGTCCAAAATACAGTATAAAAATAGTGATAGTAATTTTTATTTGCTACAATGAAAAGCTCTACACAACCTGAACAACGGGCACATGCACTCAGCAGTGAGTGCCAAGGCTCCAGGCACTTGATAGGGTCTACCAACAGATCCCATGTATGTAGGGAGGACAAAACAGTCAATATCACACCCAGCAATGAGGAGAATGTGGTAACACAAACACAGAGCCAGGCTGTTTATACTTGAAGAGCAGGGAGCATCAATCCCAAGGTGCCAAAGCTTACTAGAAAAACTCAAAAGGTTATCACGTTCAGAACTGTAAACAACAAAATATTTGATCAGATTTCTCTTTTATAACCACATTAATACTACAAGTATGCACCTAGTGTAAGTATTAGTAAGAAGTGTGAGGTTATACTTGACACTAAATATAACCCTTATGTGAGTGAAGGTGATGCAGAAAAAGGGGGAAGAGCCAGAATTTTATCACACTGTAAATGAGCAGAAGTTATTGAAGAAGGTCACAAAAACTACACCCAGGTGCCAATGCTCATTGACATCTAATTGAAAGCTACTACCTAGTGCACTCCAAGAGTTGGACAGCTCATCCCTAGCATAAGGTGTTTCATCTTCATCAAGCTTATAAAGTACATGGCTGACTACAAGGAGGCTCCAAGTATTTTTAAAAAAATCCAAAGTTGGCCAATTGCTTATATCAAGTCTATAGAAAGACTGGGAAAATCAAACTAATCAGGAAGCCCAAACAGCTATCAACTAATTTCAAAAAAGAGTACAAGTGGGGAATTCATCAGCAGATCAATCAAAATTGCCTTCTTGAGCTTGAAAATATATGGACAGTGATGAATTTAATGTTTAGATTGACATATAGAGAGATACCGTGAGTCTTTTTCACAAGAAGCAAATCCCTGTAACAACTTATAAAAATAAGAAACATAAAATTGGAATAGCCCAAAAAACATTAAGACCTAAAACAGATCCACCTAGGCACATAATGTACTCAAGGCCAATGAAAATGCTTGCTTTTTATATTATCAAATCATTCTTTACTCTGTCTCTTCTCAATTTGTATGGCTATGTAGAAAAGGGAACTAGTAACAGTGTATCTCATTATAAATCAGTACATGCCACACATATTCTATGGTGGCTCTCCTTGGTCCTAAAGGAATTGGGTTCCACCATATTATTAAAGGCTCTCAAAAAATTGAAGAATCATCTCAGAAAACCTGGCTGCGGCTTCATTAATATCAAGGGTTTGGATAATATAAGGCTCCAGAAAAGTGACAGAAATGACTTAATTCCCTATACTGATACTGATATCACAGTCAATGAAAGAGAATTTGGTACAGTGTCAAGGATGACATTTCCCCTCTCTCAAACCCTGCTCAAACTGGACCACAGGCTGCTAGCCCTGAGGGCCAGGGGGCGGCCTGCCCATGTTTTTTTGAGATCCAACCCCCCTTATTAAAAACCCAGTTGCTATTGAGGATGAAGATGTCAGAGCAAATTTGCCAATGGTGACGCCCAATAAGGGACACAATCAATTGCCTAATGGAGGCAAGAAAGCCCCCACCATTAGCCTAATGAGCCTGATGTCTATCCTGGTAACCAATCAGAACCCCATCCCTGAAGGAAGTGTAGATTAGTAGACTTCCTCCCAGAAATTTTCTCTCAAACAGAAGGGTTGTACAGCCCTTCTGAAGGATCTAGCTAATCAACAAATGTCTTGTGCATGCACCATTTTGCCCCCTCAAAACTGGGTGTCCCACCTGTCCAATTTTCTAATTTCTAACCATCAGAATTAAAGTCTGTTAGTGAGGTATGGTAACTTTCTACAGGACCTCTAAGGTCAACTCAGGGGAGTCTTTACCAGAAGGACTTAGCGGGCTGTGAGAGGAGAGGTGCTAACTAATAGCACTTATGAGAGGAGGCAGACAGGGGGTCTGTCTTGTATACCTGATAAGAGGGTGGAGGATAGAGGCAGGAGGGTTTATTCTGGCAAGGAAAACAGATAGGTTATAGCACTTACTGCAGTGCAACGCTATCTTAGTAATACAGTAATCTATATCTGTTAATATATTGGTAGAGTATTTATAGTGCATACCATAGTACAGATAACTCATAGCAATAATGGTATTCTATAACGTAAGTTATGGGGGAACAGACAGGGCTTTCTGGACCTTGCTCTTTCTATCAGAAGAATGGGAGGCAGCAGGTATACATCAAGGTTTCCTAAGTCCATATGAGGAGAAGGAGGGGATAGCACTTGTGATCAGGCCTGGGACACTAGCCTGGTAGGGGCGCTAGTATAGCAGGGGGATCTTCCTGTCACCTTTGGTCTCTGCAACAGGAATAGCAGGGGCTTTTAGAGGAAGAACCTGGTTAAAGAACACTATATAAACAGTAAAAATGTCCAGCCAAGTGCAAAGTGCAATATATGTCAGAAAGTAGAGGTAAAAGTGGGCCAAAGGGGGTCTTGTTGTAAGGTCTGAAGGCTTGGGATAAATTATTGTAAACTAAAGCCTTTAAACCAAGAATGTTTCTATTTGTCAAATATAGAAAGGTAGGTAAGGGTTGCAAAAATAACTGGACAAAGGATCCTAAAAGCTTATATGAAGTAAAGTAGGGGCTAAGGCAATTTATTAATCCTAAGAAAACAAAATAAAGATAAGTCTTAACGGCTGACAATTTAGTTAAAAAGTCAATTTATAAGTCTTGAAGGTGATTGCCACTAGCTGGTGGATTAAAACTATCAACAATCAAAGTGTGAGTCCCACTATGAAAATTGCCTAACTGATGAAAAATGTAATCAAATGAAATCATGGAACTAAGATGGGAAGATTCAAGAGTTAAGAAAAGCAAACACATGCCACAAAACCTAACAAGTACCTTTTTGGGGTGCAAGTCAAACAATCTCAACTTGAGTTGAGATTGGATAGAACTCAGGATTTTTATGGAAGCTTGGTTATTGAGGTGATGTTTGATGGAAAACACAGTTAACCAAAGGTAGTTAGGTAGTTTGGAAAGGTAAAGAGGGACAACAAGCACATTTCTTTGGTGAACTAACCTTTAAGAATTAAGAAAAATGTTAAGGGAAAGACAGGGAACAGCAGCTTTGCTTTGGGAGTGGAGTTTAAGCAAAGGCAAGAGCAGGAAGACAGAAAAATTGAATCCAAAGCTGCTGACGTAAACCAAGGTAAAAGAAAAAGGTAATAAGTTTGGAATAATTGAAATTAACCTTAGCGTAAAGGTCGCGGGTTTGAAAATTGTCCTAAGGCAAAAAGGTAACTTCAAAAGTAGAACTAACAGTTAATATAGAATAAATTGAACAGTAGGAACCAGGGAATGAAAAGGAAAGTTGTTGGAAATGAATTGTTGGCTTTAAAACCAAGGATAAGGATAAATTAAAAATGAATATTCCTTGAGAGAAATGCTAGCAGCAAATAACAAAGAAAAGGAGAATCCTGACACTTGTTTATTGTGAATGATGAGGGACTTATATATTTATACACCATAATGTGCATGAATGCATAGAATCCATTATGAAGGTAGCAGAGGCCTGGAATAGAACATCATGCCTTGTTTTCTGAAATCACATGGGGTACTATATGAGCCCCTATACCATGTACCAGACTCTATTGTCATTTCAAAATAAAGGTTATGAGATATTGGGTTTCCAAATTGTTACTGTATTTGATCTTAGTAATCTGTCAGTTTAGTTCTAACCCTCCTGGCCCGCTTGCCCCACTACCTGCAGATTTCTGTCTGCAAGGTGCTCCCTACAGCCCTGTCCACTTCAATGAGTATCCATTAAATCCAGAGTACCAAAGATATACCACTGAGAGCATATCAGCAATCAATATCTGTCCTGCACTAAAGAATCAACTAGATTCAAAAGAAAGGGCTCTTAGATTGTTATCAATCCCCACCTGTTTAAAGGTAAGTACAACTATATCCTGGCCTAACAACTAAGTATGGAACCCCCTCTCACCCCTAAACCCATGCATGTGTTGACTGCAAATCTTCCTATGGACAACACCAAAAGGTTATTTTAAATAGTTTAAATTACCTTTTGGGGGCAATAGACACTATAGTTTCTGCTGCTGGCCCCAGGTTGAGGATTGATGTTGTACCTCTTCAAGCTAGCGCCAATCCTTTGATGGGTTCTTCCCACCCAATCTAAGGTCTGTTTATCCCTGTTTCTGACAGGCCAGCTGCCCAAGGTTGATTCCCTGGAAATTGGCATGATAACTGATCAATTAATGTGGAAGGGGCAGTACATGGGAGTCTTTGAACGATCATAAAGTAAGTAAGCTGGGCTCAAGAGGGCTATAACTGTTAGTAACCTGACATAATCAGTAGAGCTGTGTTAAAAGTTCTCCACAAACAGAGAGACATCAACAAGAAGATCAACATTAGATTGATTCCAGATTAAATTGAGTATCCAAAGGAGGGATCCAACTAAGATCCTATTTGAATCAAGAAGCCCAAAGAAAAGGGGATCATTGCTTGAGATAGACAAGATGAATCCTGATTTTTCAAGCTTGAAGAATGATTTTTGGTGATCAAGAGAACTATCATCACACCTATGATGAGAAAACTTTTCATTATATCTGGGGGAATAATAACCTCAACCTTGTTACATAACTTGAAACTGTCAATACATATGAATCCCTGGGATCAACTTTCTGTTAACTCTAGTACTGGATTTTAATCAACCTTCTCAGTCAATTAGCCATTTTTCAAGAGACTGAGTCTCAAAGACTATTTCAATCAGTCCCATCTTAATCATGTTAGTTATTTTAGCCTAATTATTCTGGAGGGTTAACCCTGTCTATACAGATACCTGGTTTTTCCTTAGAATTCTTATTTGGAGAATCCTTAAACCGTATCTATATAAATACCAAAATCCAACCTAGGATTTTAAAAATGACAAGTGACTTTATTAAGCAAATCACTCAAGGTGACTGCCATACAATCACAGTGGGGGAGACATGATGACACTGCAGCATGAGGAGGCCACAAATAGGTAGCAGATATGTTTGGTTACAAAAAATCTGGTAAGGGGCAAGTACCTTGAGCTTTTCTTCAGATGAAGAACAGTTTAAAAGGAAGTATTTAACTTTTATGAAAAGAAAAGAGGAATTTGAAAATTTAAAGTGACTTAAGCCTTTATTTAGGAATGTCATCAGATAATATAAGTCTTAATGTGGCTAATGAACATCTAAAAAGGGATATATAAATCATAACAGCCACTGAGAGGGAGATGAGGGAAGCATCAAATTCAATTGGGAGAATAGCCAGATAAGGACTGGGATCAATTTGCATTAGCCACACAAAAAAGAAGAATTGAAACCAAGTTTGAGAATATCAAAGCCATTTGGTTTGTGTCAGGGCAAGAAGCTGGATTATTGATTAAAGCAAGGCCACCAAGAATTCCAAACTTAAGAACATCCTCAAGTAACTCAGGCTTATCCAAACAGGAAAGAATAAGATGTAAGGTCTTGTCTATAATGGCGCAAGGTTATAAACTAAAGCATGTAAAGCATCAGGGTTAAGATTCAAAAGGTATAAAAAGGTAGGGACAGTCTGTAATATAATCTTACAGAATCCTGCTAAAAAAACTTGTACTGGGTCACAAAAGGTGTGATAGAGTTTAATAATCCTAAACAAAGAAGATAAAACAAAGTATTTAATAAGTACCTATTAGTAACTAAGAAAATATTGATATTGGGATACTCTCCATCAGCAAATTGATACATGTAACTATTAAAAGATTCCTTAATGGAAAATAATGGATACAACAAGCCTAAGGCTTGTTGTTTTAAAACTTTTATTATTTGACTAGGAAAAAAGAAAAAGAAACGGGTTTTAAACTAATCACTAAACTATAAATTAAAAGACAAAATTCTTAAAATTATAAAGCTGAAAGTTTAAATTAGTAAAAAAGATTGAAGAGAAGAAATCACTTATAATTTCAGCTTAAAGCCCACTCTTCACAAGCTCTTTATTTTTAGGCGTGTTATTTTCAGTTTTGTAAAATAATAGGCAGAGAAGAAACAGCCAAGAAAAGGAGCAACTGGAGGAGAAGGGGAAACAGAGGCCCAGTGTGTACCGCAGATCAGCAACGTAAAACTGGGAAAGAGCAGCAACAACATAAACATGAGTTGCAAAAGGTAACTAAGGTTTAAAATCTTCAATTCAAAGTAGAAAATATGGCTATTTTTAAATAGCAGCAAAGAAGGAGGACAACAACACATTTGAAAGAAATTTGACGTAAACAAGGTAAATAGATTAAAATACTTAATTATTAACTTTCTAATTTAAAATTTCATTATTTAAAATAAAATAAATATACTTACTAAAGAGCCTGTCCTTTGGGGAAGGACATGGAACAAGACAAATAAACAAGATAAAAGTTTATCAAAGAGATTTGAATAAACCAGATTTATTTGAGGAGCCAGGAAATAGAATATTGAATATGGGAGTGGAGAGAGAATAGGAAATTTTATACACTTAGTGTTTAAAGTTTGAGATGAAGCAGGGGTAATTAAGAGGAAATTGTGTCAGAAGGCAAGTATCACATTTGTAAATGGTGCAGATTATAGCTCAGTTTGAATCCTCTTGTTTTAGGCTTTCAGAAATGTGTTCAAGCATTGAGATTGGTTCACTAGATTTTGAGATACAAAATAACAAGCAGAGATCTTCATGCATATGAAAAACAGGTTTTTACATGAATTGAGGGACTTTGAATTGTATAATCTAATCAAGGTTGTTATAAAAGATACTTTAAAGAAGCTTAAAACTCATTTCAACAGTTTGAACACATCAATTAAGCCCAGAAAAAAAGCAGTTTCATGTCAGGAGGATCCTGACAGTTTGAAAGAGTTTTCAAGTTTTATGGTCAAAACATCTACACTGGACAATTTCTTGAAATTTGTTGTACTGTTGATCCATCGGGTCAGTTAACATACCAGGTACCTATTAACTAAACACATATATTAAAGTGGTGCATGGAATTTGCTTAAGGCTAAGTTTTTTGCTTACAGATGGATTGTTTTTGTTCATTCTTGTAGCTGTGGAAACTACTTTAAGACTTCTGATATACACCTATTACGCAAGGTCAAATGGGAAACATTCACCTGTATGTGTTAGATTACCACTAATATATAGTGCTGATTTTTAAGAAAATATATTATAGAATCCAAGCATCACATATTTTAAAATATATAATGCAATTTTAGCCTTGAAAACTTTTATACTTTCCTCTAAGCCTCATATTTTCTCATTCAAGATCCTAATGAGGCCAAACCTTCATTTTTTATTTTTATTTTGCCCTCAAAGCTGTCTAATTTATCCACTGGAGCCGCCCATTACAATACTTTGATATTTAAGCTTTACATTGCATAACATATAATTAACCCCCTCTTTACTACCCTGAAGTCTATAATTTCGCTGGAATTAATTAAGTCAAATCTAAAATATTTCCTAGGGCAAACAAGCTTTTTGTTTAAGGAGATAATGTGCCTATCTATGTCTAGTTTTTGGGAAGTGACATTTAAAATATCACATCAAGGCAAAGATCAAATTTTAACGTTGCTTTTGGTGATATATTTCACTTGAAAACCAACAGTTTAAATAACGGACTTTGGTTTACTTTCTTCTTTATAACTAAGAATTCAAACTAAAAAACAAATAAAACCAATTTAAGGTAATCTTCTAAGTGAAGCTCTAAAACCTTACATATTTGAAGAAGGTTTTCTCCGAGCCAGAAAAATCACAGATCATTTGAAAAAATAATTAATCTTAATATGTGTTGGTTGTAGAGAGTGGTTTATTAAGATATTTTTAGCTTTGATGGTGTTTTAATATAGCAAAATTTATAAAGTCGTAGATTTTGCTAGGTTTGTTCAGACCTATCGCTCTTAAAGTGTAGCTTTTAATTCCATCATTTTTTCTAGCCATCGTTATAGTTGTCGAGACGTATTGGGTACTTGAAAGCCCTTGCCTGTCCTTGCAAAATAAAGAATACAGAGTTATATAATTATTTAAATTAAGTTAGTCAATAATAATCTCATTCATTTTTAGCTTGATTTCGTCAAGACCTATAATTTCATCTCTTTAAATTGCATGGGAAATATTTTCTTATTGGGGGAATCATGGTACTGGGGTTATACTGACCAATTTTGTGAATCTACATGGAATTATTTGGAATCAGCTTGTTCCATAGTATCGAATCAAGTCAATTAACCTTAATACCACAACGCGAATCAAAACTAAATATCGCGCTGGTATAAATACAAAATCCGAATTATTAAGTTCTTTACTTATTAAAATTCCCCCAGTCATATAAAAGCACTTTCGTATGAAATGTCAGGAAATCCTGTTCTTTGAATTTGAAAGCCGTAAATGATTGGTAGACCGATTAAAGGGAAGGATCAGGGTGCGCTTATGCTCAATTGCTTTCAAGTAAAGCAACCCGGCTTTAAGTGCAATGACCTTTCCACAACCCAATAAAAACTGTAAAATAAATAATGTATTAGTAGGATTTCCACATTGGTTTGTTAAATTTACACCCTACTAAGCTTCCCTTTTGTTAAATCAGATTTAACTTGGACTTATTGAGGTTTTTTAGATGTAAAATTTAGATGTTAAATCTATTCTTTAATATTTGTTTATAGATCACTTATTTTTTTAAAAAAACACTAGGTAAACATACATAATAAAGGGTATAGTTAAATTATCATCAAAACCCTTCCCAAAATTACATTTTAATAATATTTAAATAAAAAATTGTAAGTAAAACTTAAGTATAGAATAGTTGTGCTTATCTCCTGTAGGTTTGATGTGTTCAAAGTAGGTTTTGAGGAAGCAAGATTAGAAGAGATGATTTCCATTAAAATATTATACAGTAGCTTTAAAAGCTATGGCAACAAGCAAAAATACTTTCAGATTTAAACAAAAATAACTCAGATTTAAACAAAATTGAAATGAACCCAAATCTATTGTAAATAAATATAAGATTGTTTATTTTTAATTTTGTTTATATCTGAGCTATTTTTGTTTAAATCTGAAGTATTTTCGCTTGTCGCCATAGCTTTTGAAACTACTGTATGAGTTTTTTAATAAGAGGATATCATTCAGGAATGAAGTGTTAATTCTGAGTAATAAGTTAGTCAACTGTGCTGAAGTTGACTCCCTGGTAGTTGACTATTAAGTAAAGCAAGAATTTGGGTTTTCAGCTAGTTGACTCCTAGAAGTCAACACTTTTTAACTGACAGTATTTGCTATGCTGAACATTAATATAAAAATATCCTATACTGCTACTGTACTTTTCACAGCTGTTGGGATGGACACATCAAAGTCAGTTTAAAGCAAACTGAAGTTGCACAAAAAACAAAATGTAACATTAAACACATAATTTAAGTCAAATCAGTGGAAATTCAGCATTTGATGAGCAAACCAAATCAAATATACAACATCCATATCAGACACACAACTCATTGTAGTTGTGCACTAAGATTAGGATATTGAGACAAACAAATCAACTGATACACCAATTTTTCTACCATATCTACTATGTTTTGAGGTGGGCATGCAAAGATAGCACACTATAATGCAAAGCTCCCACACAAAGATCAGAGCAATACCAAATCAAATCCACAGCGCATAAAACCAAACCATAAAAATGCACAATCAGCACTATCTCAGTGCTAAGCTGTCCAAATAAATCCATGCAACCTGAGACAAATATTGGATGAAAACATTATCAATGTCTTTTTTGGGATGTAAAAGTTGCGCAAAGTCAAGGGGATTCCTTAAAAGTGATTATCAGAAATTCACACACCAAGGTATTTTATCATCCACCAAGATGGTATCCTAAGTATTCTAACATTGGCAAACTACAGGAGAATCTGTGGCTTTAACGTAACCTGCAGCCCGTGATAATACATTGCTGTCACCAGAAGCAAGAAGTCTGACTGGGCCCAGAGGCAATGTGATGGTTCTCTCACTTCTGAATAAAGGTTCTTAGTTGTGTTGTGTATATACTTCTGGGAAGTATATAAAACAAAATAAGAAGGAAAATTTAAGAAGATAATGATAATTTATTGGTATGAGATTAGAGTATTATATAGTATCATGAGAAGCCATATACTGTCCATGTACATCATTGTAGTCATGGGGCTTATTTGAGTAGTGTTTCTCTTGAGTCACAAGGCTTATTTAAGTTGTGTTTTATTTAGGATCTGGATTGTGTGATCCCTGTAATAGGTGGCCATTTAATAATAGTGCCACCAACTTAATGATTAGTTAGGAAATCATTTGGCAAGTTGCTCAGGGAATTAATTCCCTGAGAGGGAGTAATTGTAGATGTTGCAACATCTTCCCCTGGGGTGCTGGAAGGTGGAACCTTAGGAATTTTCTTGATAGTGTCAGGGATATGGGCTTGATATTGATCCAGTTTGGCGTTGGGTACAGGTAGTTGTGAGTTTTGTTGTGCTGTCCTTGCCTGGCTCAAATAGAGTCAGTTGTGGTGCATAAGTTTCAAACTGATGCTGGAGCCAATTTCTTTGATGAGGTAAGTATTGTTAGTTTTAACCTCTATGGCAACTTCTGGACCTCTTAGTCCTGGTTCCAAATTGTGCAAATCATGGTTGACAACCCAGATCTTGTCTCTGACTTGGAAATGTTCTGGTTGAAGTGGAACTGTTTCTATCTCAACTCTTTCCATTTATTGGATCTCTTGGTCCTTTCTGGCATGTTGTACGTCAGAGCCATTGTTAGCTGGTACTTGATTAGATAAATTTTGTGACCAAGATTATTCCCTCCCTCACTAGCATATCTCAAAATTTACAGGGGGCACTCAAAGAGTTGCCCTATGACGTGATTAACGGTATAGATCATTCTGAACAAAATGACAAATTACAGGCACTTTCTCCTAATTAGGAGTATTGCCAATTCAACACACTGATCTCCCTCTCAAGTTATTCCCAGCCAGAATGTTACACAGAACACACCACTATGCTACCCCTGGAAATCTTTGGCTCTCAAATATAGTATATCAGCCTATTATTCTTAAAATAAACACATCTTATTTCTATCCTTGTCCTTTTAATTTGGACTGTTGTCTTCCCCAATCTAAATACTGAACTATAGTTGAGTCAGTTGCACCAGTGATAAGAGCAGTAGGTTTTATTAACAGCCTACCTTTAAGAAAATTTCCCTAGTAAAGGACAAATGCTGGCTGTATGGCTACACCTCACCAGGAAAGCTTCTTACCCATCCCTGATGGAGACATCTCAGAAGTTTATGTTGCCTATCAAGGCTAACCAGTTCTCACCAGCTTCTAAAATCAACTCTTCCTGGGACAATGTGACATTAACGCCACCCTGCCCCAGTCAGATCTGTCACAGCACATTCTGAACCTACAACTAGAATCCTTCACAGGTGGCATGGAGGGAGCCAACATAGCAAGTTGGCTGCATCCACAGAAATCTGCCTTCACATCTGTCAAGTACCTGAGCCCATGTGGGTTGCCACTGTATGTCAGGACGCCTCACGGGGCCCACCACTATATGGTTCACCAACTGGGCTGGTCAGGAACATGAGGTTGCCTGGGTGGCCTTCCAAGATGCTGCCAAGTCCCACTACAGTGAAACATTTTCACTCATTGTAGTGGGAGCCCCTTGATTGCCATCAAACAAACAGGAAGTGTTCCTGAGTATCTTTCTGCTTGGCAAAAAGCACTTTCTGCCACCCCAGAAGCAATTACTTGTGAAAACACTATACTCCTTACCCTCATCATCAATAGGTTAAAGCCCCATATCTGTAAGTGGGTGCCCATAGGGTGTTGCACCTCCATTGATGATTGCTACAAGGCCATTGTAAAAGCAAACAATCAATCCATAATGGGCTTCTGCAGATCCAATGATACACCCTCTTAATCTTGTCCTGCACCTGGAAGAGCTCATAACCAAGTAGGCTGCTATCAATCTTGTCAGCAGGAAAATGAGACCAAATACACTTGTGAGGGGGAGCTCCAGCTAGATCAAATAGAGGATCTGGGAAAAACCTGAGGGTTATAGATACAAGAGGCTCTGTAACCCTTCTTGATTCATACTCCAAATATCTCCTTGCTAAAAATCCCTGTGACTACAATGTACATGAGGTCAAGACCCTAGACATATTCCAAGTGCACAGTGACAACCCCGTCCTCCAAGCTAGTCATTCATCAAATAAAACCACCTGCTTGGTTGATCCCTTTTACTTCTGTGAAAACACCCACAGGCTTCTGGTAGATACTGGGGCCAATCACACCATGGTCAACCAAGAATTTTCACACTCCCAACAGTTAGACCAAGTTTCCAGCTGCTTTAAGGCAGTATGCGTGGCTAACACATGCAGAGTGACTATTGACCATGAGGCTGTTCTCTTCTCAGTAATAATGGGGAATTTCCAGGTTAGGCTCTCTGGGCCTATAATGACCAGACTCAGCTACAACCTCTTTTCTGGACTTGACTGGTTATGCCACAACTGTCCCTACATTGATTGGGATACTTCAGTAATGTCAGGGATTTCTTCCCTGACTCCTTTCATTTTATTGACAACAAGGAGAGAACAATAAAGGCACAACAACACAGTGTCAGGAATTTCTCTCCTGACTGCCTTTTAATGGTGGAAGAATGTTTAGGAGACATGCAATTTAAGACTCCAAACAACAACACTCACAACTGTATTCTTACATCAAGCCCAAACCAGAGCAAGATTCAAACCCAGTGTTGTGTTCTGAGGCGCAGCATAGACACACAACAGGGAATCCTAACCTTAGGATTGGATTTGTACTAAGTCTTGGTTAGATGACAGGGAAGGCAATAGTGTTTACCTTGCGGCCCTGGAAGAATAATCTCTACTAGTTGTGGCTAGAGAGAGGTGCAGAAGTACAGAAGACACA